>MU277791.1:0-14961 GCA_022385805.1 Pilatotrama ljubarskyi
ACCGACTCGTCCAGGCCACGCTTTATACCAGCAGCCACGGTCCGATCGATATCGACCGAGGACGGTCGAGATTTCAGTGGGGGGGAGATGATGCGACCCCACTCCGCGCACGAGGCCGCGGAGCACCAAAGCCGCTCCCTTCGCGCATCTTCGCTCATCTTCGCTGTTCTTCGCAGTTCTTCGCAGCTTCGCAGGCCCTCGCAGCTTCGCCCGCCTTCGCAGCTTCGCAGCCTCCGCAACGGATCGCAAAGTCCCGCAAGAAACCCAGCGTGCAGCCATTGCGCAGAACCCGGTGGATGACCAGGCGTTTGGGGAGCGAAGTCCTTCGCACCAGCCTGCCCTGAAGATGCCCCCGGCGCTAGGTCCATGCGTTCGCAGCCGGCTCGACAGCGCGAAGGTCCGGCCCGGGGTCACATGCGTAGCACGCCACCTTGGCACCGATGTAAAATACTCGCGCTTCGCAGCGCAGCAACCCAGATTTCCATCCCCCCCTCTCGAGAGCAGAGATCTCACTGAGCCCTAACTGCGTCCGCGTTCGCGTCCCCCTTGCGTTTACTACTTCGCCGCGTCGAGTTTCTTATTGAGCATTTGGCCTTCCTCTTCATTGTTCGCGTCTTACACTGAGTTGCTATTGAACACTGCGTAGCTGCGACGAATCCCCGAGTCCCTCCGCGTCCGCGTTGAGCCCGACAAGACTGCGAAGAGCGTGCCGAGTACCTGCGAAGACCCGCAAACGGTTGCGAACATCCGCGAAGAGCTTGCGAACACCTGCGAAGGACTCTGTTCGCTTAGATCCCCTTGCCGCATCGCGACGTTCGCCTCAAGGGCACCCCGGCCGAACCGCTACATCTCCTGACCCCGCCATCTACCTCAGCTCAGCCCGTCAGAGGCCTCGACCTACAAAGGCTCTCGGCCTCAACCCCACGGCTTTAGGGTAGATTTTGGCATATCACCGGGCTAATATATCGGTCGGTACAAAGACTGTATCTATCACGCCATCATGTGCTGACATGCTGCTCTGATGTATAGACTACGAGTACACGCGAGAGGGAAGAGATGGAACGAGCAGCGGCTGCGCGCCACGCGGCGTTGGCTGGGGCTACCTCCCCCGCCCCTCCGAGTAGGCATAGCGCTCTTTGTACCATGCGCTGCAGCCTTGACTGACCTACAGCAGAGAGGTCGTGGTTTGTGAAAGCCTCTTGCCAAAGATTATGGGAAGTCGTGACAACCGTTGCCTGCTTTTGGCAAGGAGCCTCGTCTTCTCCCGAATCGCGAGCGGGAGAGAGCCTTTCATCATCTCACGAGCCTCTGAATATCTCCCATCCCCTTCCCGACAAGTCGCCTCCCACCGCCTCCGCCACGCCACCGTCGCCCGCCACATCTCTATCCTATGCCGTCGATCCGTACTCCCCGATCAACCGCAGGCAAGATGACAGCGCCTCGCGCATGACCCACAGCAGCCTCTCTGTCGGTGGCGATACTGTTTCCTCCGTTCCATCGTCTTGCAGGCGGAGGATTCACGACAGCCCGCATGCCCGTGCTCGCGCACTTGCTCGTTTCGTGCGGCGCAACCGCAGGGAGCGCTCTCACGCGTCCAGGACTCCCGCGGACGACGTTTTTGTGATCACCTCGGCCGACCTATCCTCCCTTGAACTGTGGCAGGGAGACGATCGTGATTGGGAAGATCTCTCCACAGAGAAGGTAAAGCTAGTGCTCTAGGGTGTGTTCGTTGTTGCCGTCGATATCGTCGTCTATGCTCGCTTCTCTCGTGCTCTTTCGATGTGCTTGCCCTCGTCTGGCTAGGCGCTTTCTGACCGTTCTCATAATACTCAACGACCTCTGTACTCTTTCACCTGTACCTGTACGCAACAGTCACGCAGCTACTAGTCCTGCTCCCCATAAATATGATGTACTACATATCCCCCATCGGGCTGTCTACGTATCAGACGATCACTGTACTCGTCATCAGTTGTCGATCGTCTGCCATCGACGGCGTGCCCTCACACAGAGATCGAGTTGTCCGTTATACGACGTCTTGTTGTGTACAAGTTGGCTACCTTGGTCGATACCTCAGGCTGGCGTGCCAAGGTGTCAGAGCTGCTGTTCTGACCGCTCAAGCCGGACCGCGAGTAGCGGTCGAGTAGAGGTCGCGGCGGGGTGCACGGACAGCACTCACCGTTCCCACCGGTCGCTTGCTTGATACGTCAGTACAGGTGAGATGGTACATAGGATGCGTTCTGCGGTGGCGGGTAGCGCTGGATTTGCATGAAGGAGCACATGCCCCGCGTGTCTGACGCCGTGTGCAGGGTGGCTTGCTCCTGTTCTACACATGCGCATCCAGCGCAGCTGCGTTCCATTTTGTGCACGCGACGAATCGGAATCGACGATCTACCTGAGTAGGCAGTGGGACGCCTCACCGTCCGTGCGAACCTGCATGCTTGCTGCTAAAAAGCCGATGCGAAGCGGAGTTGAGGGCGCGTGTGCCTCACTATAGGAATAGTGACACTTCCTGTGCACGATGTGCACCCTGGCCAGCTGGAAGGACGGTGTATAAATTCATGTTATTTACGTGTACATCTCATGGACGTACCTGTGGTTGGAGATGACAACGCGATGTCACGGCGACAACCTTGACGTACAACATACGAAGTCGAGAGGACGATTGCGTTCACGTAGGTATGTGCGGATGGATTCGGCGGGATCGTATTGTAAACACATATCTTCCACAATGTTTCCGAGTGCAGCGAGCGAGAGCACGACAGCAGGGATAAATAGCGACAGCTAGATATATCGAGGAACAGGCTGTGCGTGACTTCTGCATAAGTCCTCGTAGGAGCTCACTGCATGACCTACTCACGTATATATGGAGTTCTAAGGTCTGACAAAGCGTCGTAGTTGGCTGAGGCTGTCCTTCGCGGCCGCGACGGTGTCGTTGAAGAGCCGCTCATAGGCTGGTTCGGATTTCGGAGCGAGGCGCCAGCGGAAGCCAGAAGGATCGAGGGTCTTGCGGGTATTCACGAAGCTTTCGACGAGTTGTTCCGCGGTGGGCCGAAGCTCGGGCTGCCGCCGCTTCATGGAGTCGATGAGGGGCCGGAGGAACTGTAAACTGTGGTATCGCTGGTTGGCAGCGTCAGCGACGTGCACCATTGCGAGCGTATCATGGATACCTGTTCAAACTCCTTGTCGAAGAGGTTCCCGAGAGCATAGATGTCCGCCTTAAATCCATCGTAAGGTATGGTCGACGATAGTTCGGGAACTTCTGCGTCCCGCCCGACATCGCCTACGACTAGCGTCGAGGACCCTGGGGGAAAGCGGACAGAGAGCCCAAAGTCGACGTAGAAGTACTTGACGGGATGATCCATGCGATGCAGCGGTGTCAGGTCTTCGATAGCATCCGGCGAACGATTCCTCCAGACAGGATGGTGTCCCTGAGGGTACAAGGGTCTTCTGTCCATCATGATGTTCGGAGGAGCGATATCACTGTCTGTGAGTGAGTCTTGCCCCTATTCCTAGTATTGACAGAACACTTTACCGGTGCGCGACACGTTGTCCGTGAATGAACGCCAACCCCTTTGACATGTTAAGACAGCTCACTAAGTAGAGCGTGAAGTATATTCTCACCTCTAGCATTTGTGTGACAAAGGTTACAACGTCACCGAGCATCGTGAATTCATGATCGTTGTATGGTCATAAATATTGCATGACCATCAATGACCTGGAGGAGTCCAGAGGGTCTTCGAGGACGTCGAAGACCGATACGCAATGGTTCGCTGGATGGCTCAAGCTCGAAAGGAACTGCGCTATCCGAAGCTCCTGTCCGTCCTTCTTCACCGGCTTTATCGCAACAAGAGTACCGTCTTCAAGCCGCGTAGCATCAATCACATCTGGGTTCTGCGAAACTCGTGTCAGCGAAGAGCATCCACTTCAGAGTAGAGGTTAGAGCAACTGACATTGAGTACGATGAAGTCCTCGCAAAACTCTGGATCCAAGTTGGTTCCTGCCCATGATGGTCGCCAGCGAGGTTTGTAGCGAGGTCGTAGAAGGTAACCCTTTCCCTCCAAGAAGCGCTGCCGATCCCTCCATCGTAGCTCGGACGGGAGAAGGTTATAAGTACCGTTGCGAGTGAGCTCCGCTTGACGTCGTACAGCGTCAGGAGGAAGATAGATGTAGCTTGGAACTTTCTTCTGGTCAACCATACAGCGCAAGGTTCGATACCACGAGCTGAATGCAGTGAACTCAGTAGGGTGGCTAAGTTCCAGGCTGCCGCATTGGGAGTGCTGCACAAACCTGGATCTCTGTCCAATCGTGATCGAGGCCTCTCCAAATAAAGGGATACCACGTGGCGAGTGTTGTGCTAAGCGCCTTCAGCAGGTTTCCGCCCGCTCGTCACGCGTCATGGCTCCCTACAGTCTGCGATTCCACCGCCGTCAGCATTTGCCTAGGTATCCGAACGGCAGGCTTTTCTGAGTACGAGAAATATGCGACTATATAGCTGATTCTTGTCGTAGTTTGCCGAGTGTCGCCCACGCGGCACTTGCATGTTGACGCGATTTCACCCTCCTTCTGGCTTAGCGACCTGAGAAGTCGGTGTCTATTCTCTCGCACTGCCTTGTTCTCCGACCCTGATGCTGCAATCGATGCACATGCATGACACGAGGGGGCTCATCTAGCATGCAGCTGTCTTCGTATAAGGGTCTGCGGGGATTGTGTCTGAACTTCCCTTCTGCCGTTGATCCTATCCTCTACCACTGTGACCTCCCCCCCTCTCCCTTGTGGCGTCCAGTGTCAACATTGATTGTCGCCCTCTCGTGGTGTCCGGTCGTGTAGCTTCGCTTTGCACGATGTCCAGCCGTGCCTACGCTCGGTGGGAGGTCTTCGTCAGCGTCATCGGAGTCCTAACAGCACTTCCCGTACTCGTCCATCTCATCATCGCGCAACTCCCTTCGAGGAAACTCCGTGGCCTCTTGCAGACCCTTTCGGAGGCCGAAGCCGTCTTCCAGGACTCAATTGAGGAAGGCCTACTGCAGGAGCATCACATCCAGGAATTCCGCAATCGCCTCGCCCTGTGAGTAAGGGCGGAACGGTCAATCGCTGTGGCTTATGTATATCACGCTACAGCCTCCACGGCCGTACAAACGAAATTCGAGCCCGTGTCCATGCGGCCAGAGACTGGTTTGAAGACGTCACCAACTGGGAGAAAGGGCTGACTAGCAAAATCAACCGGATTAACGATGATGTGAAAGAGGTCAGAGCGAAGATATCGGTCAGTCCTGTACATGTTTTCCAGGGGGCAAATCTGTCAACTGGCACTACGCAGACCACTAGTACACGAGAACGGGAAGAACGAGAACGAGCAGAAGCAGCGCGTCGTATGGCTTCCGGATGTGGCGATGTAGTCCATAGAGGTAACCCTCCCCTCCCTGTCGCCACTTGTTCTCTTGACTGAGCAATCCTTTAGATGAGACTTCTGGTGAGGGTATCGATGCTGGCCCCGCCAGGTTTTACGTCAGAACGTGGCGATTCATAAGACCCACGCTTCGCCGTATCATATCATCCCTTTCGCGTGCGCCGCCGCGAACACCAGATGGTCTGTCAGACCACGAGAACTCCCAATGGATGCAGTCTTTACCTGGACAAGACTCGCCTCCGCAGCCCGTCCCGGAACCGTCGCCTTCGTCTACGAGAGAGTCCGATGGACCGCCTTTTCCCCCACATCCCCCATCGTCCGGTACCTCTCGTCGGCCATCATCTCACAAACGGAACAGCCTTGGTAGCATGTATACCGTCCGTGCTCGGGCCCTCCTGCGCTCTATACGCCGCTCGCGCAAGCGGCGATCGATGTTCTCGTCTCAGGGGGAGGTAGCCCTCATGTCACTGACGGAGCTATCGTCCATCGAGCCGATAGAGGAGAGCGATGACGAGTGGGAGGACCTGACTACAGCGAAGGTGCAGTTGGTTCTGTAGGTCCCTCGATCATGCTTTCTCCAGGCATATACGGTAAGCTCAACGAGCTCTCGGCACGTCGCTATGCATTCCACTGCTATCTTCTGCTCTCTGGCCTCTTCTATACTATCCAAGCTCCGTGTGTCGTATTGTTACTATCGTACCTTCGCTCAGTTTGCTACCTTGTATAGTATGTTTTGAACGATCTCGCTTTGTCTCATCTGTTATGTAGCAGTCCTGAACTACCAGCCCGGTCATGGTTTCGGCGGTGATCGTCTCGTCCTAGTCCTAGTAAGTTTAGCGGAAGCAACCGCTTGCAAGAGCATGAATCGAGAAATCCGACTTCGTGGACATCATAACTGTGGCATTCATAGTGTATGGCGGTAACTCAATTTCAAGCCGAGATCAAAATTGAGCAACAACAGCGCAAGGGCACTGTAAGGTACATAGCGGCTAGGCATGTCGATCAGGATTTAGTACAAGGCAGCAGCATCAGTGGGAGCATATATCACCAGGAGGGAGATTGTAAGTACGGAAGGCGTGCATCTAGGGCCGGACGAAGCGTCGAAGTTGACTAAGGCTGTCTTTTGCCGCAGCGACCGTGTCATTGAGGAGCCTCTCGTAGGCCGGTTGAGACTTCGGCCCAAGGCGCCATCGGAGCCCGGACGGGTTCAACCTGTTGCGTGTATCTGAAACATGGCGACCAGTTCGCTCGCGGTCGGCCGTCGCTCGGGTTGGCGTTGCTTCATGGAGTCGATGAGCGGGCGCAGGAACTCGAGACTGTGGTATTGCTAAACGCGCAAGAGTGAGATGAAAGGAACGGGCGAGCCAGGAGGCGTACGTACCTGTTCAAAGTTCTTGTTGAAGAGGTTGCCGAGAGCATAGATGTCCGCCTTGAAGGCATCGTAAGGGACCGTCGACGACAGCTCCGGAACGTCTGCATCCCAGCCTACGTCTCCGACAACGTATGCCGACGCGCCCGGTTGGAAGCGAACAGAGAGACCAAAGTCGACGTAGAAATACTTCACTGGGTGGTCTATACGAGTGAGCGGGGTGAGCTCCTCGATCATGTCCATGGAACAGTCTCGCGCAACAGGATGGTGTCCTCCCGGGTACAAGGACCTTCCGTCCATCATCACGTTAGGTGGAGCTATGTCACTAGAGCTCGGGGTAAGCCTATAGGCTTGAAAGCGCCTAGGTATGCTTTACCGGTGCGTGACCCGTTGTGCGTGCAGAAAGGCGAGGCCCTGTAGGTTCATCAGACACTTCTGCAACGAACTATAGCAGCCAAAGAACCTGCCTCGAGCATCTGAGTCACAAAGTCCACGACGTCCCCTATCATGATAAACTCTGGGTCGTCGTACGGTCTGAGATATTGCATGACCATCAATGACCTTGATGGACTGAGTGGATCGTCGAGGACGTCGATGACGGGTACGCAGTGGTTCTCTCGATGCTGGAGAGAAGACAGAAAAACCGAAATCTGTACTTCTTGGCTTCTCTTCTTGACGCTCTTGATTGCAATGAGTTGGCCATTCGAACGTCGCGTCGCGTCAATGACTTCGGGATCCTGCAGGCCGGTCAGGGTCAAAGACACACAAGGAAAACGTGCCTTACACCTACGTTCGACATGATAGCATCTTCGCAAAACTCGGGGTCAAGATTTGTACCCGTCCAAGAGGGTTCCCATGAAGGGTCGTATCTGCGTCTCAAGTCATAGCCATGGTCCTTCAGCCACCGATGGCGATCTCTCCATGGGATCTCCGAGGGTAGAAGGCTGTATGTGCCTTTGCGAGTGAGCGCGGCTTGTACCTCGACAGCCTCTGGTGACAGGTAAAAGTACGGCGGTGCTATCCTAGTATCTACCACGGGCATCCATACAAGTGTGCGCCCGATGTCCAATGGCTTCGCCGCGGAAGCACAATGTCCTCCAAAGAGTCAGTTGGGAGCTCGCTTCGTAGGAAGCGGCACGGGGATACCTTGTCGCGGATGCGCGTCTTCACTCGGCTCCTCCGGAAGCCATCGAGACGAGCCTCGCTCTCTGATAAGGACTACCTGCTCGTTCCACGGGCCACCTTCACATCCATACAGAGTATGTCCGAAGAGGACGACGGTCAGTGGGAAGACGTCACTGGTCACTGCCCGTCTGGTACTCCCGATATGACCCAGCCTCCGCGGCTCCCCGTCATCAACAGCAAGTGCGCGCTCCTATCCACCGTCATTGTGCTAAATATCTCAAATTCTGCGCTATGAATGAGAACTCTGGCTATCCGACAGGCTTTGCGCTGCTTCTCCAGTGTGGCATTTTCCTGTCGTGTAAAGTGATGATCGCATGTATATCCTGACACCTAGAGTGCGCACGTTAGACGGGACTAGAGGGGTGTCGACCTCCTCGCTTAGTTGCGCTTAGCCATCGCCCAAGTACGCTATATATATGGCTGTGACCCTCGTGGAACTGTGGCAATAGTGTGATGGCCATCGCAGCCGTTCTCCTCAACCTTCCCCTGCTCCTACATAATCCTTTAAAGGCTGCCACCTCTCAGGTACAGGTGGCCACCATGATCGCCATATGCTCTCGTCATCACTTACACTGACTTGGTGACGCTTTAACTTCACCTACGTATGGTCTATGGGCAAATAGTGTGCGACCCAAGCTTTCGTTCACGTACAAACAAGGTAGGGTGGAGAAGAGGCCAAGGGAGGAACCGTATACTCGAGGACAGTGTCGAATCTGCACAAAGAGGCTTGCAAGTTCTCGCGTCGTGGGAGGAGCGTCGTATAGCTGCACGCGCGCGGAACGGGCAGCATCGAGGACGCGCATAGATGGAAAGCCGCGCCTCAGCAGATCTGCATGTTTCGTACCCGGAAGACTGCATGGCGGGGATGGCGATGTGTATGCCGTGCAGCAGGATCGGCAAAAGTTATCTCCATATCTTGACTGACTGAAAGAGAAACGAATTGCTTGGAATTAGGAGGGCTTAAGCATCAATACCGCACCTCTTGTCGGGCGATGAGCCGTGGTGTTGCGGAAACAGCGTTGCGATACGATCGAACGGTCGCATTCGTGCGTGATCTGCGGGAATAGCCTGTACACTGATAATTTCACAGAATTCTTGCTTCCATGTGAGATCTGGTTCGGCGAGCAACAGAGCACGACGGCGAGTAACATTAGCGACAACTGGGTAAACGGGCGGCAGCCTGCAAGTTGTGTCAGCATTCACGAGGAGGAGTCGTACCTATACTCACGTATACGCGGGTCTAGGATCTGACGAAGCGTCTCAATTGGCTCAGACTGTCCTTCGCGGCAGCGACGGTGTCATTGAAAAGTCGTTCGTAGGCTGGCTCTGACTTAGGGCCGAGGCGCCAGCGAAACCCGTTAGGATTGAGCGTATTGCGTGTGTTCTGGAACCTGGTAACGAGTTTGTCCGCCTTCGGTCGCAATTCGGGTCGGCGTTGCTTCATAGAGCCGATCAGCGGCCGGAGGAACTGCAGGCTATGGTATTGCTTCGCTGTTCTGTCAGGCTTCGTTCATACAGCCAAACCGTGATTGATACGCACCTGCTCAAATTCCTTGTCGAATAAGTTCCCTAAGGCATATATGTCGGCCTTAAATGCGTCGTAGGGGACGGTCGAGGAGAGCTCCGGGACTTCGGCGTCTCGCCCAACGTCGCCTACGACGAGGGTCGACGATCCCGGTGGGAAGCGGATTGACAGCCCAAAATCAATGAAGAAGTATTTCACTTGGTGGTCAGCCCGAAGTAGCGGCGTGAGCTCTTCTATGGCATCCGGCGAGCGGTCTGTCCAGACGGGATGGTGTCCGCGCGGGTACAAAGCCCTCCCATCCATCATAATGTTGAGTGAAGCTATATCACTGGATGGTACAGTGAGCAAAAGTCAGTAGTAATCAATACGGTATGTTTCGTACCGATGGGCGATCCAATGGCTGTGGAGGAAGGCCAGACCCTTTGATATGTAAAGACAATCTCGAATTCCAGAAGATGCATGGCTGCTCACCTCTAGCATTTGCGTGACGAAGTCGACGACGTCCCCGATCATTGCAAACTCGGGATCGTTCCACGGGCGTAGGTATTGCATGATCATCAGAGACGACAAAGGATCCAGAGGGTCCTCGAGTACGTCCAGAACCGGAACACAGTGGTTTGCCGGATGCTCCAAGGAAGACAAGTACCGTGCTATTTGCAGCTCCTGTCCGTTCCGCTTGACGGTCTTGATAGCAACCGCGTAACCGTCTTTTTCGCGCACAGCGTCAATGACTGCCGGGTCCTAAAAGAGACTGTCAGCGAGGGGGTCCATGGCTACTTCGACGAATGCTACCGACATCCAAGACGATGGAGTCCTCACAAAATTCAGGATCTAGGTTTGTGCCATCCCATGAGGGCTTCCACCTGGGATGGTAGCGCGGCCTCAGCCTATAGCCTGCTTGCTTTAGAAACTCCTGGCGATCTCTCCACCGGAGTTCGAAAGGGAGGAGGTCGTATGTACCAGTACGAGTGAGTTCAGCCTGTCGTCGGACGGCGTCCGGGGGCAGGTATATGTACCGCGGAGGCTTCTTCTGATCCACCATACAGCCAATACTCAAATACTCAGTGCCTGGACGAAGGTCGATGAGGAACGAAGAGGCGTAGGCAACGAAGCGGCTATCCAGTGACAACACGGACGCACACTCTCGATCGTGATCGGGCGTCTGGCAGTTGGGATGCTCGCGCACGTGGCGACGCCGCGCGTGGTCGTCCACAACAGGCGCCTACGCCTAAAATACGTACCCTTTTGTTCTCCGACCTCGGCTTCGTTTTGGAGGTATTGGTAGGCCACTGGCACTGCTGAGGATCCTCAATTCTCCTCTGATCCTACATTATCAGCAGCGCGAACCTGATACTTGGGGAGAAGACCGCCGGAATCGATCACCGACTCAATACATACGGTTGGCCATCTTGCACTGGGCCCGGGCCAGCCGCCAGACGCTCGTTGATGCTCTCAATGCTCAACACTTCTCAATTCCTGACCCTGAAGTGCCTGCGCACAGTCTCCGCGGTGTTACAGTAGCGTGCGCAAACAGATTCACTTATGGGCTGCTACAGAAACAGGCTGGGCGGAAAAAGCCGCAACCATCAGCGTGCGGCGACGGCCGGCTACCTTCTTCCTCCCGAGGCACCCAGGGCGGTACTGTCTCTCCCCTTCTACCGCTACTCGTCACTCCCCAGGCCGAAACTTCTCCCGCCCTCTCTCGTAGCCCGCCACTTGTGGCGAGAGATACCTCTTGTCATACGCTATGTCCAGCGCCATATACAGCCGCTGGGAGGTCTTTGTTGGTGTTTTCGGGGTACTGACGGCAATTCCCGTCCTTGTACATCTTATCGGCTTGCAGTTGCCCTCGACGAAGCTCCGGTACCTCTTCGAAACTCTGGCCGAAACTGACGCGCTCTTCGAAGACTGTATAGAAGAAGGATTGCTCAGAGCATACCACATTCGCTCATTCAGAGGACGTCTTTCGACGTGGGTACCGCTCAACTGGCCCTTGTTATCGTTACTCACAAGTGCAAGGTAGGCTCCGAAGACGCGCTAACGAAGTGCGCGAGCAGGTCCATGCCGCGACGGATTGCTGTGAGGATTTCAAGAATCTCGTAAGAGGCCGTAGTCGCAAGATCAATCGCATTTGTAGCGACGTCAAGAAATTGCGAGCCCGCATTTCTGTCGGTACTTCCTCTGGTGGTCGTTAAGCACGTACTTAGGAGACGCACAGACAACAAGCACACGTGAGCGTGAGAAAAGAGAACGAGCAGATTCTGCACTTCGTGGTGGCGTCGACGTCTCTGCAGGTTAGTATTTCGCCACATGCCACATATACCGCAGTCTTACCTGGATTGTACCACAGACGAAGCCAGACATGCAGACAGCTCCTCTGGCGCAAGGTGGTTCCCTGGTCGGATATGGCAGTGGCTACCCAAGATTCTACACAGCATGATTTTTTTTTTTTTTTGGGATCCTCGTTTATTGCCCTCGAGGGCCGAGCCCTATGGTAGGCAATACTAAGCCAGTAACGACGATGTAGAGGCGAGGAGTCAGCGGACAAAAGAAGGGGGGTAGAGGGGGTGCGGCGGCCGAGACCGTCGCAGGCACGTGTGTAGCGGGAGAGGAAGTAGGATGTAAGCTACGAGAAAGGGCGTCGCCGCGTGCACCGCGCCGGCCATTTAGGCTGGGCACCGGGTTCTAAACCTCGCCGCACTTTTGACAATGGTTGCGCTGCCGGGCGTCGCTGCCTCTTGCTGCGGGAGGGGTACGGACGTCGGGCAGACACCCGGACGCTGTCAGAACTCCCCCGGTCCCTGCGCGGAGATTACGCGCGCGGCGCACCCGTCTACGACTAAGTCGAATAAAAGGCTATGTACGCGTCAAGGGAGAAGCCAAATGAGAGAAGGAAAGAACAGGGGGTGGCTGAGAAGGAGGCGGTGGTGTCTCCTAGTCGTCGTCGTCGCTGTCGGGATAGTGTGGGCCGATAAGCGCACCGACCGCGGATCGAAGTCGGCCAGTCGCGTTCACGTAGGCGAAGAGCGGGCGTAGGGCATCCTTGCTGTTGAGGAGGGTGGCAGGAGTCCTCCCGGAGAAGCCGAGCGGCCGGAAGTGGACTGCGCGGTGGAGTGAGTAGGTGGGGCAGGAGAGGAGGAAGTGCCGGGCTGTCTCGGGTGCTTCGCCGCACGTCGGGCAGACTGCGCTTGGGACCTTTTCTACACGGACGAGGTAGGCCTGCAGGGGTACATGGTTAGTCCGAAGTTGGATCAGTAGGTTAGCATGCCGGCGAGGGAGGGAGGCCATGAGATCGCCAAATTTCTTTGACGGCATCGACCCGTCCACCTCCACTGCCATGTGTTGCCCACGCAGGGAAGTCCTCCACCGCTCTGCCGCTCTGCCCTGTACCTCTGCCTTGAAGTTCTGGCGTGCGCGTGTGGCGCTCAGCGGGAGCATCGTGCGGAGTGGCCGCGGGAGTTGAGTTTTGGGTGAGGAGCACCCACGAGCCGCTGCCTTTGCTGCCTCGTCTGCCGCCTCGTCCCCCAGGACGCCTTCATGCCCAGGAACCCATCGGAGGGTGAGCTGCAGATCCAGTCGTCAGTGAGGTAGCGCCCAGGGCCAGGAGTATGTAGCGTAGAGGCTTGAATCGCCGCCGTGTTGTCGAGCCCAATTGAGGCATGCTGGGTGCAAAGGGCCGCCCGGCGCAGCAGCTCCACGCCCAGGATGGTGGCCACGATCTCCGCCTCATAGACCGTGTGCCGGGTGGACATGCCCTAGGTAGAGCTGGAGGACCTGTGGACGGGCAGATCCAGGAGAGTACAGCAGTGCCGCTGCGCCTACCCCCCCATCTACGTCTGAGCCGTCGGTGTATACCCGGTAGGCTCCCCCATCTGCCCAGCGCGCATCGTCCTCCACGGCGGTCTGTCTGTCGGGGATGATGTGAGTGCGGTGACGGGGCTTCCATCGTGGGTGCAGGCGTGCTGGTCGGATGCGCTCTGTGTTTCTGAGGTCGAGCCACCGTCGGTAGGCGTGAAGCAGCTCATGAATGGCGGAGCGATGGGACTTGATGAAACGGCTCCCGGCACTGCGGACATGTGGCGCCAGCGGGTGAGATGCCGGAAGCGTGCAGAGGCGGACTGCTGCGCGGTGGCAGAGCTTATCAACCAGAAGGTCAAAGGGCAGCAGCTGCGCGTGTGCCTCCAACGAGTCTGTGGGTGCAGAGCGGAGCGCTCCCGTCATCGCCAGAAGAGCCTTCCGCTGGATCGCAGCCAGGTGGCGCACGTGTCCCACTGATCCGTGCTTGCGAGTCTGTCCCGAGAGCTTCCTGATAGGTGTGAGGAACACGTCAGCGGCATAGAGCATACTCGGGACCACTACCGTGAGGTAGAGGCGCCGCACAACCGCCAGCTGCAGCCCGTTACGGGCATTGGTGAGCTGCCGGATCTGCGACACGAGCCTGCTGCCCTTAGCGTATGCGGTGGCGACATGCTGCTTGAACTTGAGCCCTTGATCCAGAAGCACGCCTAAGAAGCGGTGGTGAGTACTGGGGGTGACCACTGTACCGTCCGAAAGGTCGAAAGCTGGCCCAAGGCCAATCCGCGAGGGCTGTGCCTTGCAGTTGATCAGACCAAACTTGTCTGGTGCAAAAGCGGAGTTGTGCGTGCGGGACCAGTCCTGTGCGCCTCCACTGCGGTCCATGAACTGGCGGATCCGGGTATGACACTCCCCAAATGTCTTGCCAGTCACGACCAGCGCGACATCATCCATCGAGCGGACTGCACGCTCTCCATGCGTGGTATCTGCACTGTCAATGAGATCAGAGTTGTAGAATGCATAGAGGATAACTGAAAGGGGGCAGCCTTGGTCGATGCCGCTCTCAATGCCAAAAAGGTCGGAGGTGAAGTCATCAAACTTCAGGCGCGTCTGACGCCCGCTCAGTTTGACGTGCAGCCAGTTGGTATACTCCTTCGGGACCCCACGCATGCGCAGGTTGTGGAAGAGACGATCGGGGGAAGCTGCCGGAAAGGCTGACTTGATGTCGAGGAAAACCACGGAAGCGACCTGGTGACGGCGCCAGGCGTCCTTGACCGTTTTCGTGACTAGGTGAATGGAGTCAGTCGTGGTGCGCCCCACCCTCCCGCCAAATTGCAGGTTGGCTAGCATCGCCTTCTGCTCTGCCTCAAAAACAAGGGTATCAGCAATACATCGTGAGAGTATCTTGGACATGCAGTTGAGTAGCGCGATTGGCCGCCAGGCCTTGGCCACTGTGTAATCAGTCTTCCCGGGCTTCTGGAGGACCACCGTGTCCGATAGGCGCCATTGGTCCGGGTAGTATTGGAGTGAGAGGGTCGCTCGGAATAGGGAGCCAAGGACTGGTGTCAGCGTATCCGCACAGTGCTGTTGAACTAGGCGCTTAGTAATAGCAGCATAGTCAACCGGTCGCACTTAGTCATAGGTGCTGACGCACGGACAATTGAGTTCGTGGCTGGTAGA
>MU277791.1:20806-49338 GCA_022385805.1 Pilatotrama ljubarskyi
CAAGTGCTCCACAGGTAAGCTGAGCCTAGCGGGCTTTCCGCTGCGTGCCAAGCCCTGCTCAACAAGTGCTTGTATACCTCGTTCGGGATGGCGTCTGGACCAGGCGCCTTGAAGGAGCGCAGGGCGCGGATCGCTTGCCGGACTTGCGAGTCTGTGACCGGCCGGAAAGCGAAGCGCGGCTCTGGGTAAGGGCCTGCTGGAATGTCCACCATGCTGGGAGGCAGAAAGAAAGTGTGGTGGAACTCGACCCCCTTCTCCTCATTGCTGTCAAGGGTGCGCTCCCGACCGCTCACCCCAGTAACCCGTATCGGAGGAATGCGGGCGCTTCCCCCATCGGTAGCCCCTCGTCGGAGGAAGCGGTTAGCGTTCCAGATGGTCTTACCATCCACCGAGTCAATCCAGGCTTTCCAGAAGTCGTTCTTTGCAGCTGTGATCTGGTCAGCGTAGCGGTTGCAGTAGCAGCGGTACTCCCTGTGGGATGGATGGGTCCGGTCAGCGCGGTGGCGGTGGGCGACGCGGCTCAGGCGCTCCTTCTCCACGCGCATCTTTGCGAGGTCCTTCGACCACCACCGCTTCGCGTATGGGGTGTCGGGCGACTCGGGGACGTGGTCGGCCACCGTGGTCTGAATGTCTTCCATCAGCTGAGCGAGCATGTTGTCAAAGGCCGCTATCGAGTGAACGTGTCCAGAGAAGTGGCGGGCATTGATCTTGGCAGCCAGGGCCTCATTGAACTGCTCCCAGTCAACGCAGCAAAAGTCCCTTCGGGCCCGACGTGGAGCGCTGGAGGTCGGGACATCAAACACTGTTGCGATCGGAAGGTGGTCAGTTTTTGTCGGGCGTTTGTGGGACATCACCATGCAGCTCTGCAGCCTGTCCAGGATCCCTGCTGTGCAGAAGACATTGTCGGGCCTTGTCAAGTTCTTGGTGCGTGTCGCCTCCAGGGTCGGTAGCCCCGCAGGCAATGCCTGGAGGAGCTCATGTCGGTCGAGTATGCCGATCAGGGTCTCAGCCCGTCGCAGGCCTTCCGTGGTGAAGAGGTGATGGTTGTTCAGATGCTCCCAAGCCGGGTGATGACCATTGAAGTCCCCCAGCCATACGACATGGTGGTGCCGGTCCTCCGGGCCCTCTGTCGCTGGGCATGATGCGCGGGAGGCGGCATGGAGTGCGGAGTCGTGGTCACCGTCGACGTAGAGGTTGAAGAGCAAGATGGTCGCGCCGGCCGATCGGATGGCCACTGCCGTAATGTCGGGGTGTCGCACCGGGATGGGACTCCAGTCGTTGGTGGAGAGTTGTTTGTTGATGAGCAGGACCGAGCGCGAGCGCGTCACACCCTCAGCCCCATGGCATGTCGGGTAGACCACGCGCCAGTGAGGGCTGCCGGTGGTGAGTCCTAGGAAGGAGAGAAAGGGTTCCTGTAGAGCAATAATGTCGTAGTCAGCGAGAGACAGGTCGTTGATTACATCCTGCTGGGCGCGCCCAGACTTGTTCAGATTCTGCTGCCAGACGCGGAGAGTAGTTTGCTGGTGTGCTTCATTCATTGGTGAGCTGCAGAGGTGACCGGCTGCCCGTTATTATTGCAGAAGGAGTCGAGGGTCGCCTGCCGTGTCGCACGGGGCGGGCCATCAGCGCGTTCGAAATGGTGTTGTACTTGCGACCATACGGTCGGCGGCGGTGGTGCCCGCCCGAGCTCGTCTTCCTCCGTGACCCACGTCTCCGGGGCATCGGTGACGAAAAACCTGAAACCGCTGTCAGCTTTACGACGGATGTGGGTGCTCACCCGAGCCCGTAGGGCGGGACACGCTCGGTCCCATGCTGCGTGGCCGTCTTCATTGCAGTTGGCACAGCGGTATCGGCCGGGGTCATCTGCCACTTTGCACTGCGAGGTGGGGTGCGGTCCGGCGCAGTTGGCGCACACATCGTGGGCAGCGGAGCACGCCCACGCAAAGTGGTCGCCGTACGCCTGACACCGCGCGCACCGCTTCGGTTCGTCCATGTCGCGACGAACGAGGGTCCGACGACCTGCAAGGGTGAGACCTTTCAGTACACGGTTCGCCTGATCTACTCCGGTTACCGTGAGCATCAGGAAGGCGGTACGTTGGCCAGGAGAGCATCGGGCAATAGGCTTGATCCAGTCCGCACGGACGATAGCGTTAGATGCGAGCCCGTGCGCGGCCTCCACGGCGCGTAGAACGGTGGCATCGTGAGGATCAAAGGCAACAGGGACTCGCTCCACCACGAGCTTGTAGGTACGCTCGATGAGCTGGGCGGTCATACCCATCTTCCGCGCAAAAGGTTTGGCGACAGTCGGCCTGCGAAGCCAGTGGGCGAGATCGATGCTGGAGGCCGTAAAAACGACATCGCCTTGAGGGAGGATCTTGGCTGTTTCGATAGTGCTTCCCCCGGGCGGCGTGAGCCCGCTACGCTCGAGCTCCACTAATACCGCGCGAGCTCGCTCCCTGAGGGCCTCGTCTTTGACGTTATCGCCGCCCTCCGCCTGGATGGTGGCACCTCTGACCAGTACCTGGCGCCTGAGAAGATCCACTAGAGTGGCTGCGCGGCGAACGCGCACCGGGGCTGTCTCGAGTGTTAGCGAGGCAGCAGGCGAGGACTGCTCACCGTGGCCTGCAGCGCGGGTCTTGTCCAACTCCTCGCGTGCAGTGACGAGCACTCCCTCCGCCTCCCGTACGCGGACGCACGCCTCCTTGAGGTCTGCCGCACAACCCTCCACCTCTGCCTTGAGCCTAGCCATACTCCCCGCAAATTCCTCGATGCGCTCTTCCACGTGCGAGGTGTGTTCGTCGAGCCGGAGCCGGAGCTGGTCTTCTGCTCTTTCCACTACGGAGTCGCTAACCGCGGTCTGTAGATCGTCGTCTAGCACTGCCTTGGCCAGATGGGCGAAGGCGATCAGGCCCTCCCGGGCGAGTTCACGGGCAGGCGCGGCGGATGCGAAGTGCAGTAGTCCGGTAATGAGCGACTCGCCTGTAACGGCGTGGGACCCCTCCGGAATCAGGGATCTGGATTGAAGGAAGGCGGTGGCGACGCGGAGGTCTGGGACTACTTTCTCTGCCTCCATCCACGCCTCTTGCGAGGCAGTGGGCTTCTTTGGTTTTGCTTTTCGAGTGGTCTGCGCCGGCACCTTCTCACGGGCGCCTAGGTGCGTGCGAGATGTCGGGGGCGTACTGGCCGGCCGCGGTATCGTGGTGCGACCAGAAGCGGACATTCCGTGCTCGAAGACCCAGTGAGTACTCTAGAGATACTACTACTAGCCCAGGGCGTGTAGATACCACACGTCGCGAACCTCCCCCTATGAGGACGGAGCGTGGGAAAAAACAAGCCGGTGGTGGTAGAGCGTCAAGAGGGGTCTGCGTGCAGTGTTGGCGGTGTGTTTCATGATTCGCGCGGCAGGCTGACTCTTACACGCAGTTTGCAGGAGAGAAGCTCGAGAGAGCGGAAAGCGATGTCGTCTGGAGGTTCTCTGAACCGACTTGCGTCGTTGCCCGGCATGAGAGGTAAGCGATACGCGTCCTCGGCTGCAGGTCGAAGACTGAAGGTGCCCTCCCGAAGATCAACTCTTCCCACCACTCTCTCCCCCGGGGTCTGCTGCGCCCTTACTGCCATCCGCGGCTCCTCAAGCAGTACCTCGCGCGAGGAGTGCTAGGTGGCACACGCACCCGGTTACCGCTCCCAGCGACGACGTCTCGGAGCACTCCACCGGCGACTACAAAATGCAGACTGAGTTGTATTGTGGCATAGCCGACCCTTCCCTCAAGTGTCCACGCACCGCCGTTCCCTTGCAGCAATGCGAGTCGTGCCACACCGCCGGAGCCGGGGACCACCATCTCGTATCCGGCGCCGACCTCAAAGCTTTGATAGGCCTCGCTCTGGATCCTCCCCCGCGAAAATCTAAGCGTGGCCAGGGTGACCGCGCGAGGAGGCATGAGCTCCTGATGCGCTTTGGGTCTCAACTCTTCGGTCCTGGTGCCATCCCTGGACTCGGCGATGCTCCGTCGCCCAAGCGGCATTCAAAGCGCAGCCGCCTGAAAGGCTTCAGGTACCTGGTGCGTCGCGACTACGCCGTCTGTCCCCAAGGCGTCGTCGTCGATAAATGTCACTGCGGGGATTTGGATCAAGAGTCATTGACTTTGCAGCCCGCTGGGATGAGTGACTACGATCATCGTGACGGAGACGAGTGGTGCGACGCGTGAAGATATAGCAATATGTTCTTCGCAGAAATTGCAACAATATCGGTTACGCTCTCACGCTCCCCTATTCTCTATTTTTTAATGGCTGAAACGCTGCTGCCGAAGCGAACGTCAGCTCGTATTCATTGCTTAGAATGCCCACTTACTTATCCCCTATGCTCTTCTCGTTTACAGTGAGGACATTGCTGCGTACTACCCTTGCTTCCCTTGTATCATACATCATAGGCTCGAGCACTTGCTGCCGCGCGTCGCGTGTATAGTAGTACGGACATGTACAGTATATCACCTACGGTACTGTCAAGGGCAAACTTGAAGCGAAGTGCACCACGTCCTGCAATGACCCATTTGTTCGCAGTGCACGACAAATATACTGCTTTCCAAGAAGGAGGCGAGGTCCATCTGCCGCCTCACCGAAAAATAGTGCGCACAGAGCATACAAGTATTATCAAACCAATGTCATTTGGGTATGAGCATCCGTCAACGTGGGAATACGTGGTTTCCGGAATAGGAAAATCCTAGTCCGGCCCATACACCGTCGACCTGGAATTACTCCTCGCCATAAAAGGACATTGAGCCATTCCACGCCCCGCATGCCGAGTCTTATCGCTTCTTCCGCTGCCCATGGGGAATCGATTGATGCTTTACCCAGATTCCTAGTATCTCCACGCCACCCCGTCCTGTACAGGCGGTCGCAAGCTATATACGCCTGCGCGTGTTTGTGGGATGCCCTTTGTTTCTCCTCAGGCTCTCGTTCTACTCATCCATCGCAGCATACTGTGAAAGAAGAGGCGCAGCTTCATCATCATTCAGTGGCTCCTATTACGCCCAGCATGTCCGACGAGGGGTACAACCTCTTTGGTGCGATTGCAGGCGGTATCGGCATCGTAACTGTATTCCCCCTCCTTGCGTGCTGGTTACTGAGCCAACTTCCTACGGCGAAAATGCGCGAGCTCGACCAAATGCTATCGGACACTGAATCACTCCTTGATTCCTCTGTTCGGGAGGGCCTTCTCCACGGAGGCAATGATTTCCAACCATTCCGCGTCAGATTGTGGGCGTAAGTCATGACCGCGATACTGTACATGCCCCTCAGCCTTCTCACGCCAGCATAACAGAGTACAGCTCCGCGCCGATGACCTGCGGGGTAAGCTGTACGACGTCAATACGTGGAAAGAAGAATGGGACTCTTGGTGGAAGGGTTCGTCCGGCGCCATTAGACTCCTCCGAACGGAGCTCAGCAAGCTACGAGTTGCGCTGGTGGTAAGTTTCGATGTGTTCCTCTTTTTCTCGCACTAAATCAACTCCGTTTGCAGAGATACAGCTCCATACAACGCCGGCAGCTCTCATCGGCAAAAGCGTTGAAAACACGCAAGCGCTTGCAAGCGCTCGTGAGTACTTACAAACCCCGGAAGTACTTGCATGTCTAAGACCCATATGCGATGGTTACGGCCCTCCGCACAAGCGCATGCAAATCACTGGGATCACTGCCAAACCCGGCGCGCAAATATGCACTTTGTGAGTGATTGGGGCCTTTCCACGCCCTCGCAATGCCATACATGCGATCCTGTGGTTACCGAGCCTGCATCACGAATATATTCGATTGTATAGAGGTTCAGGGCATATTCGTTACCAGACCCGGGAGATCAACGGAAGACCAGTACTAGGATAACAGCGAGCATGATTATTTGAGCGAACACAGCATACAATACATCGAGCAAGAGATTAGAGCAGGAATTCACGAGGCGAGTGAACAGCGCGAAGGAGCATTCAGCAGGTTACGCTGATAGAATGTCCAAGGGGCAACTCAGGCGGCCATCTCCGGCGCGTTGCTGCTGGGCCACACGGAATTGCACTCGGCTTCCAATTGCTGCCTGAATACTTCGAACTGGTTCTCGGCGTCGCAATCGGCCTGGGGAGAGTCCAGCATAGACTCAATACCGTAGACATGCCTGGGAAGGGGAAGCGCAGTCAGTGGGAGAAATGATGCACATCGGGTATAGATGGCTACTTGTTGAAGAGATGCAGGACAGGTTCTGCGAAGTTCTTGAACGCGAAGAGCATGACGATGTTGTCGAAGAACTGTGCGCCGTCGAAGACCTTGGGATTCTGATGGACCCAGCTGCTTTCTGAGGAGAGAACATGTCGCATCTGTTATCGTTGTTAGCACGGACGCCGACGCTCTTAGGGGACTGCCTACTAGGCAAGCGACGTAGGCGATGTTCTCGGGAGTGACTTGAGTTATGCCATTCATGCGCGAGATCGAGGCACGTCCTGTACCGCCAACACCTGGTGCTTTCGTGGACGAGTCGGGGCTGGTCCAGATACAACGATATCCCTAATGAACAGCGTGAGTATTTGTCTCAGATGACCGCGAGGATACTCACACCGATAAGGGGGGCGCCCTCGAACAGCCCGTCGCGGAAGTATTTCGGGTCCTCCCGTACGGGCTTGGAGTTGTCGTAGAGGAAGTTTGCGAAACCGGCATGATTCATGTTGATGTCCCCAGCGTGTATACCCTCAAGAAACCTGTAAATGAGATGTGATACGTTAGCATTAGCCTGAGCGACGTAGCAAAACAACTTTTACTTGTCCGGATCGCTGTCGAAGTCGTTAACCGCTGACCTCCATGTCAAGAGACGTGCCGACCAGGTACTGTTCCAGCCCCAGTTCGCTCGGTTCATGTCGAACTTACCCTCCGCAGTCAGAGGACTGTACGTGCGAGTTTCGCCGTCATTGTCGGGATCTTGGATCTTGACGACCGGGATCCACTTGCTCAGGTGGTCTTTCAGGGTGCAAATGTCGGCGGCACGTCCTTGGCGTGCATGATGGTCGATCTATATGCCCGGACATGTGATGAGCACGGTCCTCCGCGGGCAGAAGGGACTCACGAAGTTGCTAAACAACCCTAGAGCGCACTGGTCCTCTTCGAGGAGCGGGAGCATGTCCGGTAGGAACGATACTCGCTCCAGAAGCCATTTCCCGAGCTTGACGTACCGCTCGCGTAAGGGTGCCGGGCTGTACGAAGAGTCGGCAGTCAGTATACACGGCCGGAAGAGGATGCCGTACCACTGGCGCAGGACGGCGCTGCGTTGGAAAGCCTCTTCTTGGCTAGGGCTTGCGCATATAGTCAGTCCTATAGCGACAGCTTGACTAGTCGCAAGGTATGGGCCATGGAAACGCAACGCCAGACGTGCAATGTTGTGGAGATGATCCAATTGTGAGCCGGCCGAGCTGGAGCAAGTCAGCATACCTCAAGGGTCACAGTGCGAAGCAACGCACTCAATCTTCCATCGTCCAGCCTCCTTGGACCTCGCGAGGGCTGATACCAGGGCGTCAAACTTGCCGCGCACTGCGTCGCTAGCGACGCCTGGTACAGGTGCAAGCTGGGGAGGGTCAGCGCGCATATCCGCCTCCGGGTCGTTCGAGAGTTCCGCAAACTCCTCAGGGGTGAGTTCGAAGTCGTCGTTCGCAAGAGCTGGCGAGCTTCTACCGAGGGTCCTTCTGTGGGTACCGCTGCGGCTCGAAGACCTTCCGTTGGCAGGCGAGCTGTTGCGGCGGCGCCTTCTGCGGTCATGGCTGCGAGACGGAGAATACGATCGCCTTCGTGAGCGCCTGTCGTCGCGACCTCGCGGGCTGTCGGACCGGCCCCGTTCATTGCGGCGACGCTGGGAAGGTGCTTCTCCACGCGAGTTCAATTCGGTAGGTGAGGGGACCCGTCTTCGGAGGCGCATATACTCAGTCTGTTGAATAGTCCAGTAGTGAAAAGACTTACTGAGGACGACGAGAGGTGGACCGCCCCATTTGCGGCTCGTCCTGAAAATCTTGCTGAGGCGAATGCGAGAGATGAGGGGAGGAGAGAATGGGCATATTCGACTGCACGCCGTGCTTTTTGAGGAGGACGAGTGGGGCGGCACAGAAGCCAGCGCGGAGTTGGAAGATCTGCCTACCGGTTTTGGTGCGAGAGCTGCCATTCTGGGCGAACGCGACGCGTACACGTACATCACGTGCTCGCGTGGACTTCGTCGTTTTCGCATCCTGACGTTCCTCTGGCTCTTACCCTCTATTCAGGCCATGCGGCCGGTCTATGTCCTCGCCCTTGCATGCTTTCTCTTCTACATGTCTCAGCTCTGCATAGGATGTGGCAAGAATTGGACCAGGATCAACCGTCATCAGGAAACCTGCAGGCCGTATCTCGCCCTCACCGGACCCAATGGCCTCAAAAAACGGGCAGCAGACGCACAGGAGGCCATCGAGGAGGAAGAACGTCGGCGGGAGGAGAAACGACGGGCGGAGGCTGCGCGGTTGAGGGAGCTCACCGAGGAAAGGGCAAGAGAAGAGGTGCGCTAACACTTGTGTTATGCGCAGAGGACGCGCCTTAGCTGATACTTCATGCGCAGGCTCTCAGAGAAGCTGCACGTCCTGTGGACATCCCGGTGCTCAGTCGTGCTGGGCGGCGGCGACGCGCACCGGCGTGGATTCGTGCGCAGGACATGGTGCCGACTTCCCTTGCAGGACTCCCAGAACATATCCCACGTCCTCAAACCCCGGCAGTACAACGCCCGCCTCCTCCAACGGTAGAAGACGCCCCAGATCTTGAGGAAGAGCTCAGAGATTCTACTCCTAGCGTCGATATCTCCCCCATCGAAAGCAAGCCCAATGCATTCGGTGTTTTCCGCCGCTACACGCAGATGCCCCAGCACGACCCCGAGGAAGGCTTGAATATCGAGGCATTCAACGACATTCGTCCGCAGGACCACGAACCACGCGGTCATGAGCGAAGGGACCCTCTCAGACCCTTCGGCCTGACAGCAGCATCCTCCCTGTCCGACTACTTCGCACCGTTCATCAACGCATCCGTGTTCCGCCTCATGCGATGGTTCTACTCCGGCTCAGTCACAAAGTCGGCGGCCGAGCTTGACCGCCTTGTCACCGACGTCATCCTCGCAGAGGATTTTAATCCTCAGGACCTCCGGGGGTTCAGCGCCGCGCAAGAGCTCAAGCGGATGGACGAATGCACAGATGGATCAGAGGCTTTCCCGGCGACAGACGGCTGGAAGCGGGGCACTGTTGAGATACCGCTCCCTAAGGCGAAAGTGCAGCATGACTCGGAAGCCTCGGCCCCAACGCTCAAGGTTGACAACGTCTATTACCGGCCTTTTCTCGCCTCGATCAAAGCGGCTTACCAGGATCTGGTCGCGGGGCAATATCATTTCGTGCCATTCAAGCTCTTCTTCCGCGGTCAGCATCCCCCATCCCCCATCCATTTGAGAATAGTTCGCTGATTTTATCAACAGCGCCGCAATCCACACCTGCGCCAAGCACGGGCACCGCTCACGGGACACCCCCTCCGCCAGTGGAGCGCTTGTATTTGGAGGCGTACAACTCGGACGCGCTGATCAAGCTCAACGACGAAATACAGGAGAAAGCAAGAAACGATCGTGAGTCCAGAGATGACCCGGAAATGGAATATGCCGTCGCTCCAATCGCCCTCTACTCCGATTCCACACATCTCACAAACTTCGGGGTCGCCTCGCTGTGGCCTGTCTACTACTGGATCGCTAGCCTCTCGAAGTACATCCGCGTGATGCCTACATCCTTCGCAGCCCATCACTTGGCATACATCCCCTCAGTAAGCCAGCAGTCCTATACACACTTGTGATTCACTCACGCGACAGTTACCTGCAGCTTCCGGACATCATCCAGCAAGCCTACGAGCAGCAATACGGTTGCCCTCCAACTGCAGCAATCCTTCGCTTCTGCAAGAAGGAGCTCATCCAGCAGATCTGGCTCCTTCTTCTGGACGACGATTTCGTGACCGCTTATGTGCATGGCTTTGTCGTCGAGTGCGGAGACGGCATCAAGTGTCGACTCTTCCCTCGCATACTGACTTACTCCGCAGATTATCCTGAGAAGTAAGTGGATCGGTCAGACGATGTCATCAGCAGGCATGTCTCACGGTGATTCTCTAGGTGTCTCATCGCATGCATCAAGTTCCTCGGCCACTGTCCATGCCCGGACTGCCTCGTACAAAAATCCCAGATACACCTCATGGGGACCAAGAACGATATGGCTTTGCGGCACAGTAAGATACGCGAGGACACCCCCTGGCTACGCGCAATGCTGTCACGTGTGCGAGGATGGATTTTCGGCCGGGGCTATGCACCTGAGGGCAAACACATTGAAGGAGTCCTCGGGGCCACATCGACTTCCCCAAACCAGGTACGTCCCTTGACGAGCTGTTCCCTCTCATGTTTTGCCCCTAAAACATCCTTGTGGAGATTGTTAAGCCAATCTATGCATCCTTCTTACATATTCCACAGCTATGTGAAGTCTAACTCGACTACTATCGCCTCATATTGACCCCAAGTTGATGCATTCTGGACAAGCCATTTCATGCTATTGGCATCAATAGTTTCTTTCAGGAAGGCTCTGATTTAATTACAGAGTTTATACTATACATGTGCAAGGTGCTCCATGCTGCAATATGCAACGAAAGGCCGCTAGGTAGCAGCAGACCTGGCAGGTTGGACAAGTCTGAGGGGTCTGACTGAGAAAAGGTCAGACATGCCAGACACTCAGAGATTTGCGAAAGTACTGATGCCTGAGGGCAAACACATTGAAGGAGTCCTCGGGGCCACATCGACTTCCCCAAACCAGGTACGTCCCTTGACGAGCTGTTCCCTCTGCTTCGTTGTGTCTTACCTGGCGCACGAATCATAGAGCGCGTTCTCACGGCGCCTCGGCCAGTTTGGCTTCGACATATATCGCACCCTCGTGCCGGACTTGATGCACGAGTTCGAGCTCGGAGTATGGAAGTCGACCGTCACACATCTCATACGGATACTCACGTCCATCGGCGCCTCCGCAGTCAATGAGCTGAATTCCAGGTACGACAGCTTCGCTTTTAGATGGTGTTAACACTCCTACAAGCTTACTTTCCGGCAGATTTGTGGAGGTTCCCACATTCGGGCGGGACACAATCCGACGCTTCAGTACAAACATCGCTGGTCTGAAGAAAATGGCGGCGCGCGACTTCGAAGACATGATACAGGTACGTCATCCTGGTGTCGCACCGACCGTATGGCATTAACGTTCAACATAGTGCGCGATACCAGTATTCGAGGGGCTACTCCCCGCCGCCCATGACCGCATTGTGCGCCGGATGCTATTCAGGCTTGCTACCTGGCACGCCCTCGCAAAGCTCCGCCTCCATTCTGACACCACTCTCACACACCTCGAGAACATCACACGCGCGCTCGGCCAAGCGATGCGTGCATTCAAGTCGAAGGTATGCCCCGAATACGATACCCGAGAGCTAGACAAAGAGGTCGCTGCGCGGACTCGAAGACGTCTCAAGAAAAGAAAGGACACCAAGAACAACGCCAGTACTTCTCTACCCCAGCACACCGAGAGCGAGAACCACGATGGCGAGCGCGTTCAGAAGGAATTTAACCTGAATACGTACAAATTCCATCGGCTCGGCGATTATCCTTCCTCGATTCGGCAGACAGGTACAATTGAAGGGACCTCGACGCAAACGGTGAGCATCTGGCCGAGGCTATTACAATGCGCTACACCTCGTCCATCAACACTGATCTCTTCACAGGGAGAGCTCGAACATCGGCGGTGCAAGCAGTTCTACGTGCGAACAAACAAGAACGCGACATTTGTATCCCAGATCGCGAAGCATCAACGCCGCGAGCGATTTGTCAATGATATACACCAGCGCATGCCCGGAGCGAAGGAGCCCGCCCGCAAGCACTCAGCAAGACGACTGTTCACGAGGAGCACGGTTGGGCCACTCCAGCTTGGGCCCGACGACTTCGAGCCTCTCGGTCCCACGTCCCCGCGCGACCACCACAGGATCTCAGATGACCAGCGCCACCACGTCGACATCATGGGGTTTGTTCTGGAGAACAAGGACGATCCCGCTGTCGATGTGAGGCTACTATATCCTGTGCTGTGTAACTGCTCCGTCATTGACTGTGGTTTACAGGACTTCGCTCGGAAACTCCGATGTCACGTAGTCGAGCGACTGCACGGGTTGAGCGATCCATCGCCTTCGCAAGCCGACACTCCGCACTACGTACCCTCCAATCAAGACCTCGCGGCGCTGCGTATACGGCACAATCGCATGTACATTCACAAGCGCATGCTCGTCAACTACACCTCCTACGACATGCGCCGGCAGCAGGATTCAATCAACCCGAGCTCGCACAACGACGTCATGCTCCTCGCACCTGCAGGCAGCTCACATCCTCATCTGTACGCTCGAGTGCTCGGCATCTTCCACGTCAATGCGTACCTCGCAGGCCAAGGCAACGAAGAGCCCACCCTTCTACATATTCTGTGGGTGCGCTGGTTCAATATCGACGAAACTGCGCCGTGGGGATTGGACGCATGCGCGCTCCCCCGACTCGAATTCGCGCCGCTCGACGACGACCCATTCGGCTTCATCTCACCGGACCAGGTCCTTCGCTCTATCCATCTCATCCCCGCCTTCGCCCACGGCCGTTCGGACGTCGCGCTACCTGGGTACAGCCTTGCGCGCTCAGATAACGAAGAGGATGAGGACTGGAACTTCTACTATGTGGGGATGTAAGTGCCCGGATGCCTCTGGTGCAGTCTGATGGTGCTCATGCTATGGTTATATCAAGCTTTTCGGACCGTGATATCTTCATGCGCTTCCTCGGCGGCGGTATTGGTCATCAACAGATATATTCCAGCGTATCCATGGCACATCAAAGCACCCAGGACTATGGAGAGGAGGATTTCGAAAGCAGTACACTCGCATCAGCGGCTCGCGAAGAAGATCTCAATGAGGACATGGGGTACCATGAGCCGGATGGTCCCGCAGGAATGGACTTGAGCTCAGATGACGAAGGCGCTGATGTGGTCGAACAGGAAGCAGAGGACGAAGCGGTCGACTTCGGCTATACACCATCCGATTCCGACTCGAGCTCCGACTCTGGGTCTGAGAAGGCCGGCGGCGAGGACGAACCAGCTGGTCGGCCGACATTAAGCATTGTGATACCGCCGAGACGCGGCACGGCGCGGCCTATCGAGGACCTTAGAGGCGAAGGAGACGACATGGAAGATCTGTATTACGGGTTTGCTGCACCGTGACGTTGTACTAGAGTAGTATTGTTGTCTACTGTACTAGGTGCCAATGGGTTTCAGCTCGCACTGTGTTGTGTGGTAGACCATCGAACCGCGTAGTTGCCCCGCTACAACCATCATGCATTGTATATGCCCTCAAGCACTTGTAAAGTACATGTGGACATCGGTGCTTTGCAGCTGCGCGCAAGCAATTCTGCGCTCCCGCCCGACTTTGCAAGAGCTTGGTAGCGCTTCCAAATCAGGACCAGATTTGGAAGCGCTGAAAACCCTTGGGCGCCATAAGCGCTTTTGCCGATGCTCTTCTGCTGGGCACTTGAACAACGTCACACATTTTGCTGGTATTCGAGGTCTGTATCCATCTACATCATGTTAGCACTATTCACTGAAGCGCTTCAAGGATGGATATTTGGACCATTCTTGAGCTCTGATCAGCCAAGTGCGCCATCTCGTTGGCAGCATCCGACTCCTCAACCGATGGCGACCGATTGTGACATACACGCCCGCTCCGAATCGCAGGATTACTTCCCGATGCCCGCTTCTGCCAGCATATATGGTACAGCACATCCCGGACATACCTCGAGATGTGGCCTGCATTGCCGTCCTAGTGCCATGTCCCCTTCGCCGCTCGCCACTCCTTCCTGCGCGACTCCGGACGGATCCACCATGTGTGGCTCTTGCATGGGCGGGAGCGATTCAGGTGCAGAGCATCACATCGTCTCTGCAAAGGACCTGCAAGAAGTTCTGTTGCTTGTCATAACGCATCAAGTCCGACGACGGGGGAGTGTAAGCAAGCGTCAACGTGCTGTACGGCAGGCGCTCCTTCTCCGCTTTGGCCGGCGGCTGTTTGGTTCCGGCGCCGCCAACGGGTGCCCGGAGGGCCTGTCGCAGATGGGGCACACCCAAAACAATCGCATCAAAGCCATCCGACGATTCATACAACGCACGACCGAGGTGCACGCACATGGTTTCGCGGCCTCCAGCAATGAAGATGGTCGCCGATGGGAGCCCCTGACCACTGAGCTTGTCTCCGACGATGAATGCGACGGCGAAGAGTGGCACGACGTCTGAAAGCATTGTCTTCTCAGACGTTGTACCGTCGAAGTTCTTGACCCTGGTATGCCTTCCTGGTCTTCGTGTGATTCTACTGATGATCGCGCTCGCGCGGCTAATCTACATCCATGCCTGATGTTTCTTCGCTATGCATATGCTCACGATGCTTCTTCATGCTATCTCTACCGCTATCTCACAGTGCAGTATGATATGTTCTCAGGCATCGCGCCGACTCTGTCTTTGTAGTTTCTAGCTATCTCTACTTATCCCCTGTGTTACTGTACGGTCCGTACCGGCACTCCCAGCGCATGGCCCAGTCATTCTGTGCGAGCTCCGAACGAGAAATGGGCTTCGAGTCGAACGGCTCCGGATTACGCATTACCTCAGTCTGTAGGATACATGCCCGCTACCTGGTATACGTTGACTTACTGAGAATCGCTTTGTATCGCCAATGCGTGCTTCCAGGAGACCGACATCACTCCCATCATGTCGTGTTGCTAGATCAAACGAAGCATTGCTCCCCAGCTGAAGGAACCAGACGAAAGGTGCTTGTCGGACGTCAGTTGGGTCGCGTGCTGTGGGGCGCTAGCCGGCATCGTGAGCACATCGACCAATATAATAGATATGATGGCAAAAGTTGCAAACTGCTGCGCGAGCCGCCGACCAGATGCTACGACAGCTGAAGTATAGGCATGCGCCCTGCCTTCCGCAACGTCCACAATGAGAGATTGCGCGCGAGAGGTCACAGGATATGTGAGCGCGCAACAGCCCACTTTCATGCTACACTCACCAGAAGGGATTGCATACCAGTCGTTACATGGTCATACACGAAGAACGTACCGCCGGGTATCCTGTGAGACGAAGTTGGTTCTCGTTCAGTCTAGGCCACTATACGTCGTTTGGCGCACTACAGGGCTGCATAGTAGGGAGTATGCTCACCGATTTCAGAGATCGCACGGCGAGAATAGGCTGCAGGTACGCACCGCTCCGCAAGCTTCTCATGATGCGCCCATGCTACATGAGGCTTTCTTCCCATCCATCTCCCAGTTGCCTTTGACAAGCAACTGAGTCCACTCATGTGCACGCGGGATGACAATTCCAAGGATGGGGAAACTCGCCTTCGTGTCGGCGGCCTCGATGTCGCAAGCTGAACGCGAGTCATCGGGTTGTCATGCATGTGTGTGCCCTTCGGCTTTTATCCCTGCATCCCTCATGGGAATGGCAGCGTCTATGAATCCGGAACAAGGTAGAGCGTATGCGCGCCCTAATGACAGTGAACGCGAGAAGGGAGCATTCCCGTACGGTGCTTTGCCCAACCTCGTGCCCGTGGCAATCATTGCCTTGCGATCGCGTCAGTATATGCCGGACGCGCTGTGCGACATACTGACCACAGAGTAGGCGCTCTCAATGGTTCACCCGCGCGGACAGAGACACAGTAGCATCCGATTCAAAGGTGGCGTGCGGTGCATGCGCGCTGCTCGGGCGTTGGCTGGGACGCAAGTTCTTCTCCATAGTGTTGTGATCAACCTATCGAAGCAGGAGAAGGGGCAGGTCTGAACGGACCTGAAATGCTTCGCATCTTGTGCGCTTTTCAGTGTCGCGAATACCGCTGCGACGTCGAGTCGGAATGCGACTTCTTCCGCATCACCCACCTCGAAAGTCTTGCAAGGGTCGGCGATAGACGATAGACACCCTTCACACACAGCGGTACAATCGACTTGGACGAAGCGGTGGTACAATTCCCTGAGAGCGGTCAGGACACTTCTAATCGGTGCAAACGTCTTTCCAGACTCACCAGATCGATGTTAGTCGCTTCAGGCGGGTCCGACCGTAAGAATACAGGTATACATGAGACAATCTACAGAACAATGGGACGATGCTTGCAAGACGGGATAAGGATAGCAGAGAGAAACGGGCGGGCACGCTGGTGGAGGTCAGGTAATATACGGGCTGCAGAGTCTCGAAGTACTCACTCTCAGAAGCTTGTCACCTCACGAACTTCTTCAGGTGGTATATGCCTTCCCATGCGACGGCGACGGTATTGTTGAACATCCGTTCAATGGCGGGTTCGGTCTTCGGGCCTAAGCGCCAGCGGTAGAGCGACTCGTTTAGGTCCGCGCGGATATGCTCCCACTTCTGCAGAAGCTGAGATGCCGTCGGACGAAGTTCTGGACGCTGTTGTAGCATCGGTTCGATCAGGGGAAGCAGGAACTGCGTGCTGTTGTATTTCTGTTGACGCGTCAGCTATGTGTGGTTCGGGGGGAGGACGAGGCTCACCTGCTCGAACTCCTTGAAGTATAGGTTACCCAGGGCGTAGATGTCGACCTTGAACGCATCGTAGGGGACGGTTTTCGACAACTCCGGTACTTCCTTGTCTCGTCCAACACGGCCCACAACATATGGCGGGGCGCCCGGTGGGAACCAGGACGACAGTCCGAAGTCAACATAGTAGTACTTGATCGACCGACCAGCTCGAGGTAATGGCTTGATCTCGTACAGGGCATCGGACGTATACTCGCGCCGAACCGGATGATGACCGCCAGGATATAGTGGTGTGCCATCCATCATGATGTTCTCGATGGCAACGTCGCTGCTTGAACGTCAGTGCGGCGTAGGCAAAAGCTCTCACGTCCGTACCGATGAGCTATGTTGTGTCTGTGAAGGAAGACGAGACCCTGGTGCGCGTCAGACGAGAACAAGTCGTATGCAGGCTTTGTGTTACCTCGAGGGTCTGATTCACAAACTCGACCAGATCACCGACCGTAGAGAACTGTGGGTCGTTGCATGGCCTCAGGTAGGGCATGACCATCAGGGATAGCCCGGGGTCGAACGGATCGCGCAATATCTGGTAGACGGGAACACAGCGGTTCTGAGGATCCTCCAAGGATGAGAGATACTGAGCGATGCGCGACTCTTGGGTATCATTCCTAAACTTCTTGATTGCTACGAGCCTATTGTCCTTCCGCCGCCTTGCGTCGATCACCTGGAAGTTCTACGTACGGATCCTGAGTGAGCGACTTCTCTCAAAAGCTCAGATTCGACCAACCCACAATCAACATAATCGAGTCTTCGCAGAATGTAGGCTCTAGGTTCGTTTCTTTCCACGAGGGCTTCCATTTTGGTGAGTAGCGCGGTCTCAGCAGGTAGCCTTGCTCATGGAGGTACGGTTGACGGTCTTGCCAAAAACGCTCGGAGGGGAGAAGATCATAGACGCCCTGATCCGTGAGGCGCGCAGCTCGCTTCACGCCATCTTCATCCAGGACGGCATGACTTGGCAAACGCTTCTGGTTCTCCAGCGTAGACATAGACCGACAGCAAATGTGGAAGGAGGCACGGGAAACAGCGCATCATGCCTGCGGCTCAAGCTGGAGAATGCCTGTCCAACGTGGAGGCAACGTGGTTCCCGTAAGCGGCAACTACGTTCAGAGCGCTCGGAACGCACAGCGCCCATATATTCTAAGTACCAAGTTCCTTCACCAGCACAGCTCAGCTGGAATCCACCCGCCAGGTTCATGCGGTACAGATTCCGTGCGCATGCTTGATGGCCATGCACGGGACTATCATCATCGATGCATGCACCATACACGTTCCTAGGATCCCATGGAAGTCCGCTCTGCCAGTGGCAATCCGGTGCCGTCTCATATAACTACCAGATACCCCGTCTCGTCCGGCCGCTCATATTCTCACCCTCAGAATCCCGCATACCTCGCTCGAGCGACCGCACCACACCCGGGTCTCCCAACCGTCTTTTGAGCACTATAACCATTTGCCTACTAGTCCCCGGGTTCCGGCGATGTCTGAGCAAGGCTTCAATATTTGGGGCCTCGTCGCGGGTGTGCTAGGTACTGTGGGCCTCCTGCCCATATTCTGGAGCTTGATCAAGAGCCAAATGCCCTCGGAGAAGCTGAGGGCAGTTGAAGCTCTGCTTGCGGAGACGGAAGCCATGCTTAGCTCAGGCGTTGAGGAGGGCCTGCTCACCTACGAAGAGTTCCGTCTCATGATGTGGACGTACGTTCCTCCCCATGATTTATTGTTGCTCACTCACTGACTAGGTTGTGTATCAACTCGATAGTACTAAAAGTCGCATTGACGACGCGCGGGCGCAGATATACGCCGCCACAACCTGGAAAGAGGAATTGCGGAACTGGAGACAGGGGCTGTCGGCGAAGTCCACCGTCCTTCGTGGCGAACTCAATAAAATCCGGGCTGCTATTGCTGTGAGTTCACGCGTCAACGACCCTCATAGACCGATTGACTAAGTGCACCCTCCCGCCCACTCGCAGAGGAGCAGCTCCGAGGAGAGGGGCAAGCTAGGCCTAGCTGGAAAGGCCGCAGAGCTAGTGCTCTCCTCTCGGAAACACCGAGGTACGTGCAGTACTCAGCGCGACATGGCAGTTCCCTCGTTGAGTAGCGCGCCTGGCAGAAGACTCATGCCCCGCCGCTCCCCCCGCTGAGAGTGCACTTCCTCCATCCGCAAGCAGCGTCCTGCTCGCGGGTAGCAAAGGGGCTGGATCTCCCGACGGTCCATGGTGCCCAGCGCGTCCCACTACTTGGTCAGCTAGCGAGGTCACTCTCACTCGCCCTTCCGAGCACAGGGACGATGCAACACTCTGCGAGGCTACCATTAGCGGCGCCGCCACGAAGGATGACGCCCCTTCGACGACGGAAGTCCCGCCCGTGACGTCAGCATGTTCGTCTTGCTGCCGAAAGGCGAGCAGGAAGAAGTGCCACCTCTCCCGTCAAGCGGTCCTAGCAAGCTTTGGCCAAGAGCTCCTTGTGCCCCCATTCACCCCGGCTCGCCCAGCCGGCCGCGACGGCCAAGCTGCGACACCGCCTCGTACGGGTCGGAGCCGTCTCAGGCGGCTGGCAGATCTCTTACGGCGCTGTGACGATATGCAGCTGCAGGACGCCATCGATGCGCGTACCCTTTCTGCGATCCTGTCGTCGAATCCGATTTGCAATAACGACTACGACGGAGACGACGAAAGCGACGAGTAGACCTGTCACACACGTATGTTGCGTCTCCCGCGCCATGGAACCCCACTCGTTCCGTCAATTGCGACCGTTTCATCGCTTCCGTACAGGACCTCACCTTCGTCCATCCGCCATGCTCTTGTAATGCTACCGATCTTCCCCATTGCTGCGACGCCACATATAGCTATCGTCGATTCTGTATGCGTTCCTACTCGCTGTGTATATATATTTACTGCCGGCCCATGCCACTGCTTCTTGATGAACCAATGTCATCGTCAACGTCAGGCGATCTGCGAGGATCGCTGTGGCGGATGAGCAGTGCAATGATATGAGTAGCGCCATCTCCGGTCTCGGCGCCCTTCGGATAATACCCCACTGTGGCAGTAGTGCTGCGAATTAACAGCCAAGTCGCAGCCTCGCCCTGAGGCCGAGGGATAGGTGAAGATCACTCGGCTTGTCGCCGGATTACACAGGCCGATGGGACCAGCTACTGTGAGCGTTGGCCTTCATGTATACAGGGCTGAGGCGCTAAGTGGCCGACAACTTACACGGATCTCCAGATGCTTAGCCAGCGGTTGCTTCGTGGCGAATCCATCACTCGAAACGAAGGACGGACGACGGCAGCATCCTAATAACCTGCAGGGCCGGTCCGTGCGATGCAACCACCTTGCTGATACGGCGTGCCTATGCGGCTTGGCTGTCGCAAACGTGAGCGATGCCCCCTTGTCGGCCAGGCCATTGAACCCTCGCACGCACCTTGCAGTTACATACTGGTTGAAAACTTGCCGAGAAGCCCAGAACGACATAGTTTCGTCTACCGCACGCTGAAGAGCAGCGTGACCGTGGCTGCGTCCACTCACGGAGGGGTCGCGATCTCGTAACACAGCAGTACGATGTGAATGCCAGTATGATCATGAGATGACCTCGTGTCCACGGTCGGTGCTAGGTGTACATGCTGCGATACCTAGGTGAGTACGTCGATGTCCGCGTGTGCCGTGGCGGCGCTTACCTGTCTATAGCCCGTACTTAGGGGTCCCATAGAAAACGCAGCATAATACGATGCGGAGGTACGATTGAAAGCATGAGTGACTCAGCCAAGCGACGTGTCGATAGCAGGGCGCATGATCTACAGAGAAGAAACAGTGTAGGACACCCGGTGCTGAGAGCGTCGTCAGCTTCCAGGAGCAACAGGCTAAAAGCAATCATGAGACAGCAACGTACGTATCATCCAACGAGCTTCTTCAAGCGGTATACGCCCTCCCAAGCAACTGCAACCGTGTCGTTCATCACCCTTTCGAATGCAGGCTCGGACTTGGGCCCAAGGCGCCAGCGATAGAGTGTCTCGCTGAGCTTAGCTCGGGTCTTCACCCACTCCTGTAGGGCTTGCTCCGCGGTGGGCCGTGCCTCGGGCTGCCGTGCCGTCATTGGTTCGATCAACGAGAGCAGGAAGTCCATACTGTTGTATCTCTGCGCGAATGTCAGTGAAAATCAGGCGCCCCGGGTGGACGTCGGCGCTCACCTGCTCGAACTCTTTCGAGTACAGGTTTCCTAGTGCGAAGATGTCGACCTTGAAGGCGTCGTATGGGACGTCATCGGATAGCTCTGGGACATCCGCGTCTCTCCCTACGTCTCCGACGACATATGGTGAAGTTCCCGGCGGAAAGTGCGATGCAAGCCCGAAGTCGATGTAGAAGTAGCGCACTTTACGACCGGCGCGGGGTAGGGCCGATACGGGGTATAGGCCTTCTTCGCTATAATCTAAGCGTATGGGATGGTGTCCGTTTGGGTAGAGCGCTTTGGCATCCATCATGATGTTCTCCACCGCTACGTCGCTAAGATGATCATTCTTCTGCTGGCTGTCCGATGTACTCAAGAGAAGGCTTACCGATGAGCTACGTGGTGCTTGTGCATGAAGGCAAGACCCTGTGGATCTCTTGAGGCAGATGCGGATTGGCGGAAGCTCGTAGACTAACCTCGAGCGTTTGATCAACAAAGTCAACGATGTCTCCTATCGTAGAGAACTCTGGATTGTTGCAGGGCCGCAGGTAGGGCATGACCATCAATGCGAATGACGGGTCGTGCGGGTCGGCGAGAATCTGGTGAACGGGGACGCAATGGTTTCGTGGGTCCTCGATGGAAGCAAAGAACTGTGCAATCTGTAGCTCATGTCCCTCCTTGAGGAACGACTTGATAGCGACCCGCTCTTGGTTCGAGAGTCGGGTCGCGTCCATAACCTGGTAATCCTAAGGCCGGCTTTAGCGACTTCCATACCCATCTACCGAGGCTGCTGTGAACGGACGCACAACCAGCAAGATCGAGTCCTCACAAAAGTTTGGATCAAGGTCTGTGCCCGACCATGACGGCTTCCAGTCTGGCGAATATCTCGGTCTCAAGAGGTAGCCATGGTCGCGCAGGTAGCGGTATCGGGCTCGCCAAAATCGTTCTTTCGGGACAAGATCATAGAAACCCTCAAGCGTGAGCTGGTTATGGCGTGCCACGGAGTTCTTGTCTAGAAAGGCATGGTTCGGCAACCGCTTCCGCTTGACCTGTGCAGACATAGAGCGAGTACAAAGGGAGGCAAACGCATTGGGTGAGTGCTTCGCTCCCTGTAGAGCCCAACGTGGGGAAAACGTGGTGCCCAGAATGGTAAGTTAACTAACTAAGTATGTTCGAGCCATTCGCTCATCTGCAGACTAGCGCCCAGGATCTAAGATGCGACTTGAACAGGCCGTGGTCGGACACACGCCAGTACGGCCTTGCAGCACCAAAAATCCCCGTCGTCGTTCTCGGCCTCTCTAGATGCGTTTCGCAGGAATATTCTGCTGGCGATGATATTGATGCACGCTGTTCCCCACGTTCCACCCGTGCTAGCAGCACTCCGGTCCTGCCTCACCAGGGTCGGCAGACCGTCGCATTCATCTATCATAAAGTGCGGGCTACTCAGTTTGCTCCGGTCAGGACCCTCCCCCACAGTTGCTCCTCTCCCGGTGGCCTCGTCACCGTTACTGTCTCCAACCACTCAATACCACTCATCTCTGCTCAGCTGCCCCTCCAGCAATGTCTGACCTAGGCTGGAATGTCTGGGGCGCCGTCGCAAGCGTACTCGGCACGCTCGCACTCCTTCCCCTTCTGGCTACCTGGTTTCTCTCCCGCTTACCATCAGCGAAGTTACCTGCTCTACTGCGCCTCCTGAGGGAAACGCAGGACTTGTTCTCAGCCGCTCTTCGTGAAGGCCTCATCACGGATGAGAGCGAGTTGCACCAATTCAACGTCAACCTCTGGGCGTAAGTGTCTTACAGTGCTTTCAAGCGTGTGGCGCCAGCTTAGCGACCATGATTGTTGTCGCCCTTCCTCATCAGCGCGACTATCCGTGTCGACGAAGTTCGTGAGCTGGTTTACGCCACTAACTCGTGGCAGGGAGACGTGGTTCACTGGTGGCGCGGCTGGTCTGGGAAAATGGCGCTCATCACCAGCAATCTCAATGCCATCAGAGTGAAACTGGCTGTGAGTACAATGTGAATGTCTGCCATGCTCGTCGTACTCACGCACGCTCATTTGTGTAGAAGAGGCACTCGAAGGAACGGAAGAGACTGGCTGCGGAATGCTCCCCGTCCGACCTGCCATTGCTAGCGAACGGAAAATCCGGTCAGCTTCATTCCGTTTTGTTTCGCTCGCCATTGTGTAACCGTAACCATGCAGAGACATCACCTTCCCTCAAGCCTACGTCACATGGCCCGAGTCCTTGTCTTGTACTCCCTCGCGAGGAGCTATTCCTAGGCGGCTCCGGTCAAGCACACGATTTCTCGCGAGCTTCTCATCCGGCGATACGGGACGTCGTGAACAATCTAGGCTCTGGGCGGCCTCGTGTCTATGAGCCCGCCACCGTCGACCATGGCGACACTCGCGATCCCCGAGCCATTCCCCCTCGCTACGCCACTCATACACCCACCACCGAGGTTGCATCACACTATCTGGTCTCGGACGCGGATTTGAAGAGTCTCCTGGGTCTCGCCTTGGCGCACCCCGTCACGCAGATGGAGAGAGGCAAACGAAAGAAGAGAGCGATGCGACAAGACTTGCTCCTGCGCTTCGGCAGGCAGCTCTATGGTGGACACGTTCCGGCTTGGTCAGGCACTGGTGCGATGCATCCGAAGCCGGCTCATCCGCAGAGCAGCCGTCTCAAGTCGCTCTCGTGCCTCTTGCGGCGTACCTGGGGTGGCTATCCAGGAGATGGGATGCGGTGGAATGCTCGTACTGTTCTCGAAGGATCAGTGCTCCCCGTCGCTCCTGAGGGAGGTGGCGATAGCGACGAGTGGGTCGATGTGTGATGGAGGTGTCCTCATCCTCCGTTGCGACTCGTCCAGCTACCTACTCCTCTTGTCTGATGGCCGAGCCCGCCACAGAACCGCCGTCCGAACAAGGGTATGTACACATCGATCCGTCTACTCCCATTGTTCTCCGATCCGTATCAAGCATGCATGCCTTTTACACGTTTAGCGGATGATTGCACCGTTGTACTAGCCATCGCGTCCCGACCTATTTATTCACGACGCGTCTTTCATCGTGGAACGGAGCGGTGTGCCGTGTACGAGCGGTGGCACGGGCAGCTTCATCGGTCACCGAGCGTGAGCGCCCCAATCCACGGCCAGCAAGACCAGGCAGGGCCGCGACAAGCCTCTCGCCCAGCAACCGTGCAGTGTGGCGCGACACTGAACGGTATCACGACGGCCCTGCACATGCTCTGTTTCGTGTCCCATCCGATGCTGGCCGCATGAATCTGTGCAGCACTGGCAGGAACATGGGGCATGCCTGTATACGCCTTAAGCGAGCCTGACCGCGAGCACAACGCAGCCATGCCGATCCTGGCGGACACCAGCCGCAGCTGACGCGTCCCACAAACGTGACGCAATCAACCGCTTGCCACGGTGGAAGTAGTTCTAAAGGTACACACTGCCCCGCAAGCTTCTCATGATGCGCCCATGTTACATGAGGCTTGCTTCTATTCGAAGTGCCCCTCAGAAGCATCTGATTTCGCTCACTCCTGTCCACGCGTGAACACGACCTCGAGGATAGGGAAAAGGCCCGGGAACCTTCGCACCAGCGGCCAACGCTACCATGACGGACGCGCGAGCCATGGGGCGGTACCACCAGGACCATCGTTGGCATGTCGGCTTCACGCTCACCCATTTCATGTCTGCCAGGAACATCCGCGATTTGTGAACCCCAACACGACGCATCTCTTTCAGAGGCCTAGTAACACATGGGCCATCAGCGTATCTGAGAGGACATCTCAGTGCGGCATTCTGCTCGTTCCCGCGCATCTGACCCCCGATGCCGTGGGACTATAAGTCAGTATGTACAGACTACACGTGCAATGTCGCGTACTGACCTGTATGGGCAAAGGAATCGCAGGCCAGTCCGCGTCGAGATGCTTGGGGGACGGGTTACATGGCAGCGGATGTTGCCGGGGCGACAGCCTGTATACAGTCATCAACCCGTCGTTACAGCGTACAATAGGACTAGGGGCCGCGTGAACTCACCATGATTGGATGCGTCTCCTTGAACGCAGTGCATTCATGCACGTTCGAGCAGTATTGCCGATACCCCCTTGTCGAGCGTACTCACCTAAGCGAACGTAGACCATGTCGCTCTCTCACCGTCGGAGCGGTCGCCCAGCGCGACGCGCTTTCGGAAATACGTCGCTGCTATCGCGACCACATACAGTACCGGATGTCTTCAAGATTCTATGATACAGCAGTATGCCTTGAGTGCTGGTGTGGCCAGAACATGACCTCTCGTGCATGATCGGTGATAGATATACATTCCTATGATGCCTGCGTAAGTTCCATGCAATGATCATTTCATGAGCCCCTACCGGTCTCTAGCCCGTGTGCGAGGGATCCCACAACGAGTACACAATACTATAGATGCGGACGAACGAGGCTGAAGGTATGCGCGACTGAGTGAGGTAGCGTGACGATAGCGAGGAGGTGTGAGCGACAGTGGCAGATGGAGCACGGATTCTGGAAGCGACGTGAGCTTCAGGTGGCAGCGCGAGCAGCATACGAAGACCAACCGAGTAACGTGTCACTTTACAAACTTCTTCAAGCGGTATACGCCCTCCCAAGCGACTGCGACAGTGTCGTTGACAACTCGATCGAAGGCTGGTTCCGCTTTTGGCGCTAGTCGCCAGCGGAAGAGGGACTCCTTGATCGTCGCCCGTGTCTTCTCCCATTCTCGGAGGACTTCTTGCGCAGTTGGTCGTAATTCCGGCCGTCGCTGTGTCATAGGTTCGATTATGGAAGGCAGGAAATCCATGTTGTTATACTTCTACGCTTAGAGTCAGGCACGGACTCTACATCTCTCGGTGCCAGAGACTTACCTTTTCGAACTCCTTGGAGTATAGATTTCCAAGAGCGAAGACGTCGACCTTGAAGGCATCGTATGGGACGTCGTCGGATAGCTCCGGAACATCTGAGTTCCTGCCGAAATCCCCGACCACGTATGAAGAGGATGTCTCAGCGAAGTGGGAGGAAAGCCCAAAGTCGATGTAGAAGTAGCGAACACCTCGACCAGCTCGGGGTAATGCCGTAACCGGATACAGCGCGTCTGGAGTGTAGCCCATACGTATTGGATGGTGTCCCGACGGATAGAGCGGCTTAGCGTCCATCATGATGTTTGCGAATGCTATATCGCTATATTGATCATTGTCCAGGTGACTGTACGATCGCTAGTGTGAGCCTTACCGATGAGCTACACGATGTTTGTGCATGAAGACGAGACCCTGCAGCAGAGTTATCCATAATATTCTGTTAAACCACACATTTCGACTGACCTCGATTGTCTGGTCAACGAACTCGATGATGTCGCCTATGGTAGCGAAGTCCGGATTGTTGCAGGGTCTGAGGTAGGGCATGACCATCAATGCTAGTTGTGAATCGTGCGGATCAGGGAGGATTTCGTGTATTGGAACGCAGTGATTTTGAGGGTCGCGAATGGAGGAGAAGAATTGGGCAATGTGCAGCTCCTCTCCTTCCTTCAGGAAGGCTTTGATAGCCACTAGTTCGCGATTCGAGATCCTGGTCGCATCTATGACTTGATAATTCTATATGGTGTGCGCGGCGTCAGCGAACGAGTGCCGAGCACGGTGAGGTACGACTCACGATCAGCATAATGGAATCTTCGCAAAACGTAGGATCAAGGTTCGTGCCTATCCAGGAAGGCTTCCAGCCAGGTGTATACCTCGGCCTCAGCTGGTAGCCGTGGTCCTTCAGGTAATTGTAACGCGCTTCCCAGAACAGCTCTTTCGGCATGAGATTGAAGAGGCCCTCGCACGTGAGCTTCGCGTAGCGTTCCACAGACTCGTCATCCAGAACAGCATGGTTAGGGAGCCGCTTCTGCCTGACTGGCACGGACATAGACCTCGGGCGAGTGGTGGAAAGCGCATCACTACAAGCGCGTGTGGCAGTCCTTGTTGCCGCCCAGAAACCTGCGTGGGCAAAACGTGTTGCCGTATGCGGTAAGTACGTTCATATCGCCCGGGTCCGCCGCGACTCGCACTCCCTACGTTGTTCCACGCACGATCGCTACAAAAGAGATCTCAGGCGGGGGCGACTTCGCCACTACTGCATCTCAGATTCTACAACACGCTAAACCTGTGTTGTCAGTGTTCTCTCCGACAGACGAATGCACGCGTCAGGCACGTTCACCCCCCGTGCCGGGGGGACTCAAATATGGGAGAGCTATGCTTGCCACCCTCTCTCGCTCTTCACGTGCACACTGCTCCTCGTCCATCCTCCTCACTCGCCTATAACCCTTCGACTCTAATCTCAGATCCAGGATGTCTAATTTGGCTTGGAACGTCTGGGGTGCCGTCGCGGGTGTCATCGGGATCCTCATGGTGTTCCCGGTCCTCTTCACTTGGTTCCTTTCCCGGACGCCGTCTGCAAAGCTACCCCCTCTGCTCGATCTGATGAAAGAGACGCAAGATCTCCTTGACGTTGCCCTCTGATAAGGCTATATCACTGACGGGGACGAATGCTACCAATACAACCTCAACATCTACTCGTGAGTGTCTCCCTCAACTGCCTCCGTCGTGTGGCGTCAAACGTCTCATACCGTGTATGCCTCTGCTATCCTTTCTCGATGCACCAAAGAGCAACCATACAAGTTGACGAGGTGCGCATGAAGGTGTACGCCGCGAAGACGCTGCTAGAAAACATCGCAAATTGGTGGCATGGGCTATCCGGCAGGATCAATGCCCTTCAGGAGGAGCTGAGCGGCATCAGGGTGAAGCTCATCGTGAGTCGCTTACGAACGTAGACTCGACTGTGTAGAATTTCACGCCACCTCGCATTCGCATAGGAAAAGCACTCCAGGGAACGGAAGAAGCGAGCGTCTCAAGCCAACTTCTCATCCTTCTCGTCGGACAGCAAAGGTCTGTTCTCCTGTATATGTCTCCGTGACCCGTAACTCATAGGCGATATACAGGACTGGGGCAAACTATCCTTGCTCGCACCGGCCTGGGGCCGAGCGCCCAATATTCATTGCACCTCGACCATTATGCACCCGTCACCCACTTAAAGCAGGACGTACCTCAACCCGATTCAAACCCTCCTGCAGAGCCCGCCACAATGCAAAGGATGTCTGTGTGCACAGTAAGCAGCCTCGGTGGGCCACTCGTGCCCGTAGAAGATCTTGCCGGCCGGCCGGCGTGTCCCCTGGGCGTGAATCCTGCGGCAACCACTCGTCCCACCCATCACCTCATCGCCGACCCCGACCTGCAAGGCCTACTTTCCCTCGCGTTGGCTCATCCTATCCTTCCGACCGGTGGCGGCAAACGTCAGCGAGCCGCCAGGCACGACCTCCTCCTGCGGTTTGGGAGGCAACTGTGGGGAGGCGACCATCTTTCTGTTGCAGGACACGACGCGCCGACGTACCACAAACGGCATCCAAAACGCGCCCGCATCAAGGCTTTCTCGCGTCTCATGCGGGGTGCGTATGCCTCCAGCAAGGACTCTCCATTTGGCACGCCTTCTGAGATCGCTTGCCGTCACTGCCCTGATGGAGACTCGCGGATGGACTCGCGCTGCTCGCACACAGACTGCGATGGTGACGGGTGGGAGGACGTCTGAGAGATCCGCGCACCCTTGTTCTATCCCCATCCTGCCTCTCCTAGCCCTATGC
>MU277792.1:0-52687 GCA_022385805.1 Pilatotrama ljubarskyi
ATCTCGCGCTACGGCTGCTACAACTCAGTCTACGAGGTCTACTCCGCGTACGCCGACATCGCCGTACTGCTCGACTTTCGCGCTTAACGCAGTGAATGTCGGACAGGCATTCTGCCGCCGAGGCTATATACCAGCCAATCCCGCAGGCTCCAGTCGCGTCGAATCCATTATTATCTGTCCCTGGAGATCTGGACCTGGATGAAGACCTCACAGAGCGAAGCCAACATGATGTCGCGGAGACCCATGTTGTGGTAGACTCGAGGATTCGCTGGATACATTTCCTCCTGGGATGTGCGGTTCTCTTGCCTTGGAACGGTAGGTCCTCTGCCCTCCTACATTTGACAGTACGCTGACAGATTCGGTGGTGCTACTCTTAGTGATGATCACTGCCACACCCTACTTTCTGTCTCGCCTGGAAGGTACCTCGCTAAAGGGTACATTCTCGTCCTACCTCTCCGTAACCTTCACGATCGCGAACTTCGGGTTTCTTGCTCATGCTACTGCCACGGCAAAGAAGGTACGATATGTCATCATCATATCCACGACGTGAGGTTGACTAGTCTTGTAGGCTTCGAACACGCGTCGCTCGCTCTTCTCCCTGGGCTTCCTAGCAGTACTGTGCCTCATGCTCACAGCCAGCACCTATATACACCCGGCACCAGAAGGTTTCTTCGTACTCGTCCTCCTCAATGCTGTCGGTCAAGCTACCGCTGGTTCGTACCTGCAGACCGCCGTTGTGGCCGTCGCTTCCCTCTTCGGACCTGCAGCAATGCAAGCCGTCATGTCTGGGCAGGCGGCCGTGGCGGTCGCTATCAGCGGCGTCCAAGTGCTGAGCGCTGCAGCTTCCGTTCATGGTACAAGCCCGAGCGATGGGGTGTCAATCACCGAACCCGAAGAGCAGTCGGCCTTCATATTCTTCGGCTTATCCACCATCTTCCTCGTCATCTGTGTTGCAGTGCACACCTGGCTTGTGAGCCTCCCAGCGTACAAGAGTGTTGTCTCCCGTGCGAGACTCAGACACCGAACGCAGGAGGAGAGCGGCTTATTGGAAGAGAGTGCCAACGATCCGGACTCTCAGGCGTATCGTAAGGCGGACGAGAAGCATCACGTCGTGCGGATTGCGAAGACGAATACGGTGTTCAATGTCGCGGTCGCATATGTCTTCGTAGTGACTTTGGTGAGTCTATGATAAAGGGCGTTTTTGACGCGTAACTCAAGCTCTTTGCAGGCCGTTTTCCCTCCCATTACGGTCTCCGTTCTGCCTACAAACCCTTCGGTTCACCCTCTTATCTTCACCGCGCTGCATTTCCTGATGTTCAATGTTGGAGACTTCGCCGGTCGCTCCATCTGCTCGCTACCCAGGTTCCACGTCTGGTCTGCCCGCCGGCTGCTTACCCTCTCCCTCCTGCGCACGCTCTTCATCCCGCTATTCCTGATGTGCAACGTACAATGGGCGTCGGCATCCTCATCAAGTGGCCCCATCATCAGCTCCGACATCGTCTTTATGACCATCGTGCTGCTCTTCGGCCTGACAAACGGCTACGTTTCGAGCATGTGCATGATGGCGGCTCCGTCGCTGGCTCACAACCCGAGGCTGAAGGGGAGAGTAGAAGATGTAGACGTGGCTGCTACGGTCGCGGGCTTCTGCCTCGTGGGAGGCCTCGCAGCAGGAAGCATGCTGAGCTTCGCCGTCCGGGCCTTGGTATGTGATTGTAATCCATTCGTAGCATAGAACGATAGACAGCTCTCTGCTTGGCTGGACGCTGTGTGTATTGTACTATATGGTACCGTAACGACCAGATACCCGCACCGAGGGGCTGACTAATGGAATGGATGACTAGGATTGGCTGAGCCTGTTCCGACAATTGGTCGCAGGTCGGGAAAGACAGGACAACGAAATTGAACGAATGGTTCAAGCTGGCCTATCACGAAGCGTGCACCTCGGCTTACTCATTCGTCCAGGAGACTACCGTATCGTCCCCTTCCTTGGCTTGAGACCTACCCGAGATGCACCGAGCTTGAGCTGCCTCTTGCTCTCTCGGGTGTCTCAGGACCGACACTCCACAAACTGCCCCGAAGGCTGTTCAAACACGAAAGTCTCGTGAAATAATCTATCTACAAGGGGCCTGGGATGATTCTGAGCATCTAGTCCTTCAGATGACCGGTCATCCGACCTTGTCAGGTGAGAAACACTCACCGATGTGTCCCACAACTAGTAGACAATCAGATCCAGATTTACACAGCATGGAGAGCAGGAAGACAGCAGACTGGGCAGTGATTGGCCATGGGGCGAAGTCAAGAAGGCCGGTTGGAGGGCAGCGGCGTCATTGGGGCTCCTGGAAGACGAGGCGCAAGCTCCTTCGCCTGGGCTGCCTGGCGACGTCTTCGGTGTTCAGCCAGACGCAATGCGAAGATGTCGCGATGGAGGGTGTATCGCTGGTGCGTCGGGGTCGATGGCGACGGCAAGGATCCTGGGACTTTCTTGTCGGTCTCCGTGCCCGAACCCTTGTCCTTGTCGTCGCTGGTGTCGTTCGCGTCCTTATCCTTGTCTTTCTCTTTCTCCTTCTCCTTAGCTTTCTCGGCCTTCTTCTTCTGACGCTCTTCCCACTCCGCCTTCACTTTCGCGATTTCCTCCGGGGTGAGCCCCATCTTCTTCGCCCCTCCGGCACCCACGCCGTCATTGCTCGTGCCCACCTGACTTGCGAACCCTGGATCCGAGAGGTGGGTATCGCAGGTGTAGACAAAGTCGACGGTGTTGATAGTGGCCAGCACGGTCGTCGTTGGTTTATGGCATACATAACAGGCCTTCGGTGTGCCCGCGGCCTGTCATCGCACAGAGCGCTCTCAGCCGTGCATTCCTCAGGCAATCCAGACAGTGCGACGCACGCGTTTGTAGTAAAGATTGGTGAATGACATGACGAGCTGGACGAGATAGTAGAGTGGAATGGAGTGATAGGGCGCGAAGCTTGTTTGCGCTGGCTCGCGCGAACTTCGCAGGCACACGGCCCAGCAGATGACCCTCGCCGTGTCCCACAGCGCAGTGCTAGTCTCTTCCGCACCGTCCCGCGGCGGCCTGCACGAGCTTGCTCAGCAACTCAATTTCGAGCAGCTTCGGGTCCCAGGAGGAGTTCCCGGGATGAGATTGATCAAGTGATAAACCGGGTGATCAGGAGAGCCGCGAGTATATCTAAGAATGACGACGGGGAGTCCGCGGGACGCCTCCGAGACCCAGACTGAAAGAACGCCTCCTTTCTCCAATCTTATTCTCTACCACCACCACTACACCGCACCATGTCCGACACCGCAGGAAAGGTCATCAAGTGCAAGGCTGCCGTCTGCTGGGCTGCCGGCGAGCCCCTCAAGATCGAGGATGTCGAGGTCGCGCCGCCGCAGGCGCACGAGGTGCGGATTCGGATCCTCCACACCGGTGAGTGCGAGGAACGTTTTCGAGATGAGAGAAGCGTCGCTGAGAGAGCTATCGCTTGCAGGTATCTGCCACACGGACGAGTACACTCGTAGCGGCAAGGATCCTGAGGTGAGGAGCGCGCACCCTTATATACCGCACGAATAGCCGAGATGAACGCCTTCGGCAGGGTGTCTTCCCCGTGATTCTCGGCCACGAGGGTGGAGGAATTGTGAGTTGAGCTCAGTCATGATTGGCCGAGGAGGTCGTGCTGAGGACCGCTCAGGTCGAGTCTGTCGGCGAGGGCGTCACCAGTGTCTCTGTGGGCGACCATGTCATTCCCCTTTACACCGCAGGTGCGTCTTCTTGCACTCGTCCATCATGGCGTCATCCGCTGATCTGTCGATTAGAATGCCGGGAGTGCAAGTTCTGCAAGAGCGGAAAGACCAACCTCTGCGGTGCAGGTCCGCATCCGAGCACATTCATGTTCAGCCATACAGATATTGACACCGTCCTCAGTACGTGCAACCCAGGGTCAGGGCTTGATGCCCGACAAGTCCGTCCGCTTCACCTGCAAGGGCCAGCCCATCTACCACTTCGTAAGCCACCTCGAGGGCGCTTTCCTATGCTCATCAAGCTCATGCCTGTGCACAGATGGGTACCTCGACGTTCTCCCAGTACACAGTAGTGGCGGACGTCTCCGTGGTTGCTGTGAACCCCAAGGCTCCCCTCGACCGTGTCTGCCTACTTGGCTGCGGTATCACCACGGCCTGGGGTGCGGTTGTGAAGCAGCCCGGTATCAGTACGTTGTTCCAGCTCACGTAAAGGCTCTCCGTCACGTCTGACCTCAATCCGCAGAGGGTTCCTCCGTCGCCGTCTTCGGGTGCGGTGCCATCGGCTTGGGTGTCGTCGCGACTTCATCCCTCGTCGGCGCGTCGCGCATCATCGCTATCGACATGAACCCCAAAAAGGAGGAGTGGGCACGTAAGTTCGGTGCGACGGACTTCATCAACCCCAGCACGCTCCCGGAGGGCAAGAAGATCCAGGAGTTCCTGGTCGAGTACACCGACGGCGGTCTTGACTACACCTTCGACTGCACTGGTAACGTACGTGCATTCCACTCCCTTCCGCGACATCTGTGCAGCTCTGATTGTGAGCGGTTCAGGTGCACGTCATGCGTGCTGCGCTCGAGGCCTGCCACAAGGGCTGGGGTGTGAGCACTATCATCGGTGTGGCTGCCGCTGGTCAGGAGATCTCCACTCGCCCGTGAGTACCGCCATTCAGTGAAATCGGTTTCGTTGGAGGTGTCTAATGTGTCGATAGGTTCCAGCTCGTGACTGGTCGTACCTGGCGTGGAAGTGCCTTCGGCGGTGTCAAGGGCCGCACTGAGCTTCCTGGCCTCGTCGAGGGTACGTGGATATTCCTCTCTGTCGTAGCTTTTCCCTGAGGCATCTTGCACAGATTACCTCCAGGGCAAGGTCAAGGTCGACGAGTACGTCACCCACCACCGCACTCTCGCCGAGATCAATGAGGGCTTCCACGACATGCACGTACGTACCCGCATGCGCAATTCTCAATCTGCACGGGGTGCTGACAAGCTATGCAGGCCGGTGACTGCATCCGCTGCGTCGTCGATATGTCCAAGGTTTAATCGACCGCATACATGCGTTCACACCCAAGATGTTTCCGGGGGTGCCGAGAAGTAGATGATTCGCGCGCACGGTGTAGCATGGTGTATTTGGAAGATCAGCAAACGAACACTGTATCACATACGGCTTTCCAATCAGATTCTTGTCGCTTGACATGTTACACTTTCATGGTGTGACGACATCGAGGGCCTGCATATCGGTCGTAACGTAGGGGAAGCAATGGCCATCCAGAAGGATATACATTAGAATTACACTCCGCGCTCTACCATATGCCGCACGCCCTGAGACTGTCCCAGGATCGCCTTCCACAGACCGCGTAGAGCCGCAATGACCTCCTTCCTCCGCATTCCGCTCCTACGCCATCCCGCTTTGAACAGTGCAAGGAAACAGAGGATGAAGGATACATCGAGGAACAGCCGTCGAATGATGACCAATGTCGGCGAGCGATTCTCACCATTCGCGAGGAACACAGCGAGCTGGCGGAAGAGGCGGAGCACACGGACTAGGGGTCGCAATACGATGGACCACATGCCCATATCGTCAATGTCCCAGCGAACAAGGTCTGGCCGGCCACCCAGCGGGGACCCCCGGCCTGCGAGAATGCCGGGAGACCGCGGTCCCGATGGCGAGAGCGAGGCGGTCGAGTGGTGGAGCAGGCTCTCGAGTGTCTCCAATCGTTCTGTGATCGCGGCCAAGTGGACCTGCACGCTCTCGACCGCACGTTCAAGGAGAGGCAGTGATGCAGGACGAGGTGGGACACCTGCGGCAAGCGAGTACTGCCGATACTGAGGTTGGCTCGTAGGCCGGTACCCTGCACGAGCGTAGTCATGAGTGGAAGAGGCCGGGTCCGTGGAAGATGAATGGGGTATCTGCTCGGGGTACGAGACCGAAGTGGTAGGATAGGCAGAGGAGGGTATCGAAGCAGCCGACTCTGCGAAGGCAGACTGTGTCTGGAAACCGGGATGTGGCTGGGTGGCTGGAACGGTCATCGGTGGCGACGACGCGATGAGGAGGGAACCGGCCATTGGAGTTCGGTAACGGCGAGAGGAGAGGGACGATTGTGGGCGGTTGAGCTGACCTGGGACTTGCTGTGGGGACGTGATTGCGGCAGGGACGACATCTGCAGCCTCGTCCTCGTCGGTCGTGCTCTCATCGGTCTCTGACTCTAGCAAGTTCCCACCCTCAGCTGGTGCAGCTTGGGTCGTTCGAGCATGGGCGGACATATACTCGGAGGGGCGCTGGGAAAGTGGAGGGATGTGCTCCGACGCAGAAGATCCTGACGATGCTGAGCCTGGCGACCTGGAAGAGATGCCTAGGATTCAGGGAACGGTCAGTACTGCGGGCAACATTTATACTATGCCCGGGTATACCGACCGCTCATGACCAGGTTCGAAGGATCGCCGCTGTATGATTCCAGCTCCCGCATTAAATCCCTCGCCACCGTCTTGTCGGGGTACTTCCGCAAGACCTTTCACGCCATTCTGGCTCAGCACCGGGACATGACAGCGTACAACTGAGCTCACCTTGAGCAGAGCATCGACATATAACCACTTCGCCTCATATGGGTCAAGATCCTTGTGCTTTGCCCATGCATCCCTATTGAGTCTGTGAGCATGTGATTTCGCGAGTGCATACTGCGCTGATCCTGCTCACCACTTAGCCCTCCCCAGCCCATCCCAAACGCTCGGACGAGGTCCTTGGACATTCCCGACGGTAGCTAGCAGACAGGACAATAGAGCGCGGGGTCAGGAAAGGCAAAGGAGACCGGGTGGATGCGCATGAGTTACCCTGCTTGTACAAGCTGCTGTCTTATGAACACTCGAGTTTACACGTCCAGAACGTTACCAACTCACCTATACATGTTGAGCTTGTCTTCGTACGCCGTCTGAATGGGACCCGTCTTCGGGAGGCTCTGCACAATCTGTACGGCACGGTCGAATTGCGCATCAATGAGCTGGCGAGAGTCCATGTCCATCCTGAATACTGATCCTGCGCCGTCCGTTGATATATAGCCCCGCGATAGTCCCTCTAGTCGCGAAGTCGGACAAGTGTGTGTGGTGTCCAGAAGGGGGAGGATTGCTGAACCGCCGTGCAAGTCGTATAACGGACGGGACTCCGGGAAACGACAGAAGCCGCCACATTGGACGAGTTGCCGCTTTGGGCCGGCGTTCTCACGTTTGCTTCGTCTGTCCTCAGCCTGTATGCACAATATTTCCAGACGGCTCGCCTGTACATAGTGTACACACTCTATTATGCTTCGCGCCGACGATATGCAGGCACAGTTTCAGCATGTCGACACGCAACGAGCAGCTCCATGCCAAGGTTACGCTGAACCACACCGAATGGAGACGTAGCAGCTCAAGTCACACTTGCAGGTACTGGATCCAACGAGCCACGATGACGATGACGATGTGTGTGTGGGCAATTAGAGTGATATACAGTGTATGCAGACGAACAGAAAGACGTCAAGGTCATGGTGATTCGGGCTTGGGTAGAGGCTTGAATCCGGGCTTGACTCGAGATTCGCCCACCGCCCATCTGTACTTCAGTCCGCCGGGGATCTTCTGGTCGCGCTCGCCAACACGCTTCCCTTCATAATGTAGAAGATCAGTACAGGTCGACTCGCATCGAGACTGGGCGGTGCTCACCTTTCCAAACCAATACACCCCATGCTTTCCCATGCTGCCCCTCGCACTTCAGCTTTGTCCGAGTGACCTCCCAGTAGCTCCCCTCAATGCCCTTCGAGCCCCACCGCGTCTGGTGAACCTTCTGTCCAACGCCGTCCTGAGGGTATCGTGATAGAACCTCATAGAGGTTGCCGGGAAGTGAGGAAAGCGAGGGCGGGAGTTGTGAAGGAAGGAGCTTGCGCAGCGCTGCTTGCACAGATGCCATGGTGATTTTTGGTGCTGGTATCAGCAGCGAGTATACGCCTTGGTCTCGAACGAGCACTACGGGCGCGTTTGAACGGGTTGGCGGACGGCGGGCGAGGGCGTGAGGTGGTGGACACGGAAAGACCGCTGATTCCCAATACGGAAATTTAGATGTTCGCCGCCGGTGGCGGCCCGCCCCTGGCGCACCTCTCCCCGCAACCTCCATGCTCAGTCTTCAGCGATGCATCCGTTCAGCACTCTTGCGTTCCTGTAGGGGCTTCAGTCCTCGACTGAAGTACACTTCAGCCGAAGTTGATTCAACTGGCATCCCTCTCAAGCCGACGTGGTCGGTCAATGAACTGCTCTCGTCGTATCCTCGCCCGACCATCACACCGGCTACACTCAAACGGCTGCATGAGCTCTCTGCCCTAATTCCTCCGGAGGAAGGGACGTCTGAACATGCGCGGCTTACGCAGGAGATAGAAGACCTCGTGAAGCTGGTGGAGGCTGTCAAATTGGTCGATGTCAGCGCGGTCGCTGGGAACGGGGAGCGCGCTGTGCCGGACGGCAGAATATGGGCAGAAGGAGAGGGCATTAGCTTGGACACAGAAGCCTTCGCAGATAGCGAGGATTCCGAGAGCGCGAGCGGGCGTGCCTTGCTAGCCCATGCCGCCAGGACCATGGACGGCCTCTACGTGGTGGAAGCGGACAAGCCTCGGAATTGATTGCACGAAGACTGGTAAGGGCATGGTGCAATGTGTCTTATGAGATGACCGACGTCCATGCAGAGTATGTGCGTGTGCAGCCAGCATAGGAACGTGCCGATCCGAGGAACCCTCAAATGACGGCGGCCCCCTGCTCAATCAGCCTGAGAGGGCACCAGGACTGCGGAGACGTACCGCTCTCCATAGCAGGCCGAGCCATGTCGCTCAGCACCCCGTTTAACATTGCACAGTAGATTACTTCGGTGAGCTAGCCTCGAGTTACGAGCTGAAGTCTACTGTGCTCAACCCTCCTTTGCCCAGCGCCTCATAATGTTTTACGAACACATATCTCATTTGACAGATATCGTCATGAACCTAACCACGATACATTGTATCAGACTTGACGCTTGAAGTCTCAGAATCCCGCAACCATTTCGCTTTCTCCTCACTCGGTATGCCTGTCTCACGCATCGCGAGAATGACAGGTTGTACTTTGTGATGAGAGATATGCAACAGCGAATCCTCGCCAGGTCTCAATGTATACACGGCTGATTGTATGACGCCGTGACGGCAAGGAGCTGGCGATCTAATTAAGTGAAGAAGGCAGATAACTCTGCGGGTCCCGTCGTTGTCCTCGCGGATTATGCTTCCCCTCTCTGTCGGCGATTCGCTGGGCTGGTCCGCTTCCACTTCTTCCTCGAATGCCCTGATGGGCGTCGTGTGATGTGCTGCTCGGCTGTTCCTCAAGTGTGCCAGCACACACTGCCTGGTTCTCCCGAGCAGACATCGCGCATAAATGTGACATCTGATTTGTCCTCGGGCTACGTTGCGCAGTTTTGTCCGCAAGTGCAGCATGTACAGAGCCGCTGTCCCTTTCTTGCTCTCCATAGCTGCAGCCGTGGTTAGCGGGTCTGCTATCACCACCAGGTATGGAATACTACGAGCATAAGCCTCCTGTACAAGACTGACGTCAGTCTGCAGAACATGTGGTACCGCCATCTCTGAGGAGAAGCTGCTGGCAAACGAGGCGCATTTTCAGGGCAATAAGATCGCAAGTCACGTCAAGTCCAACACGACTGCTACGGCAACGGTGAACCTCTATTGGCACGTCGTCAGCCAGGTTCGCCCATTCAACCCGGTGCTCTTGAACACGGCTCACGTTATATTCACAGGACTCGACTCTCGAAGGAGGGAATATCTCGTGCGCATCACTCCATGAATAGTCTGTGGGAGTCTGAAGCAGCTTGACCTTCCAGTGACTCTCAGATAGCGGATCAGATCGCGGTCCTCAACCAGGATTACGCACCGTCTGGTCTTCAATTCGTCCTCAAAGAGACGACTCGCACTACTAACTGGTATTGGTTCAACGAAGCCGGGCCTGACTCAGATGCCCAGACGCAGATGAAGCAGCAGGTAGTCTGATTGTTCGAACGGTCAAGACGTCGGACTGACCAGCGGCCTTGCCCCCGCAGCTCCGTCAAGGAGGCGCAGCAGACTTCAACGTGTACACCGTCGGGTAGGTGTGCTTTGCAAGCAGCAGATGTTTATTCGAGCTGACATCTGCGCCTTAGGTTCACGGACGCAGAGTTCTTTGGTCTCCTTGGGTATTCCACCTTCCCGGCCGACTACGCCAGCAACCCGACCGAGGACGGGTCTGTGATCCTGTTCTCATCCCTGCCAGGCGGCACCACTGCCAACTTCAACGAGGGCAAGGTACGCTATGCACTGCAGCTGCTAAGCAACCCGCCTTCCCGGTGAAGTGATATCGGAACCTGCAGACATTGACCCACGAAGCCGGCCACTGGGTCGGTCTCTACCACACCTTCCAAGGCGGTTGTACCGGCACGGGAGACATGGTCGACGACACCCCGCCCGAGGCATCTCCTGCAAGCGGGTGTCCCACCGGTCGCGATACCTGCTCCAGTCCCGGCGTCGATCCGATCAACAACTACACGGATTACTCGGGCGACAGGTGAGCATTACACCCGCACAGATCCGTTCGACTGTGCTTATATGCGTTCGGCGCAGCTGCATGACCCAGTTCACGCCTGGCCAGAGTGCGCGCATGGCTGACCAACTCCGCACGTACCGTGGGATCGATATTTGAATGCCGAACGGTGTTGTGCGGGAGCGGTACGCATATCATAACTTGCTCCGTTGTACGGTACTGTTGTCGAGTATCCCGATAAGCCCACCGGCTTTGTATGACACGGCGGCACATTGCGCGTATGCGCTTTCTGTCTCGCAAAGTTCGAAACGCCCGATGGTGATCACCGCATCTCCAGGGTCGCCTTCGAGAGCACTCCGACTCGAGATCACCTTCGAGTTCCTCCTCGCGCACACATATACGATATCGGGCTGTTGAGCTCCCGACGGCCCACACGGCCCATTTCTTGGCACTCTGCGCTATCTGCATAGCTCCCGTTCCCTCACATTCCACCGCCATCGTCCATGTCATGATAACGACGACATCGGCCTTGGACATCAGGACGTCTGCGTCTTCGGCGGCGTCTATGCGGAACAGTCCTCGCGGCGGTGTAGCACAAGGTGCGTCCAGATCTCGGGCTTCGCCGCATCATGTGCTTCGTTCCGTACGGCGTTGCGACGCGCTGCCTTGTTGGAACATGTTACCCGTCCGCGAGCCGCCTGGACTTGCTCGTCGAGGCCACATGGAAGACCGTCATGTTCAAGTGATGCTGCACGCTTCGCGATAGATACTCTGTCTTGGCGAGAAGAGGTGCACACTGTCCCGTCTTGCATAGACCTCTTCGGTGCTTCCTTGTGCTGCGTGCAGCGTCGAAGCGTCCTATAAAGGGAGGAGGATGTGTCCGCTATGAGGGCATCGACGCCGACCTCTCTTCGTCCGTCGAACCTCAGAGCTCGCACTCTTCGGCACCATGTTCAAGCCTGCAGCTGCTCTCGCGCTCCTCTTGGCCGCGGCGTCCGCCGTCCTCGGCAGCCCGGTCTCCAACCACACCCTCACCGGGAGGTAAGGCAACCCTTGTCACCGTTTTCCTCAGGAGATGCTGATGACCTCGGCTTGTTGCAGGACATGCGGAACGAGCATCACCGAGGAGAAGATGCGCGCGAACGAGGCGCACTTCCTCGCGAACCTCGTCCCGGCGCCCGCGTCGAAAGTCAACGCCGCCGCCGCCGCGACGGTGTCCGTCTACTTCCACGTCATCAGCAAGGACAGCACCGCCGCGGGCGGGAACATCCCGTACGTACCCCGAATCTGCCCCGTTCAACTGAGCATCACCGGCCGACGAACCCTCCCTGCAGTGACTCGATGATCGCCGACCAGATCTCCGTGCTGAACGAAGACTACGCGTCCTCGGGGCTCTCCTTCGTGCTCGCCGGCACGACGCGCACCGTCAACTCGCAGTGGTTCAACCAGGTCGGCCCGGACTCGTCGCTGCAGACGACGATGAAGCGGCAGCTGCGCCAGGGCGGCGCGGCCGCGCTTAATGTCTACACCGTCGGGTTCGTTTCGGGCTCGGGCCAGGGCCTCCTCGGATACTCGACTTTCCCGTCCGACTACTCGGCGAACCCGACCGACGACGGGTGCGTGATCCTGTTCTCGTCCCTGCCCGGCGGGAGCACGCAGCGCTTCAATGAGGGAAAGGTGCGTCCGACGGCCCAGGGCGGAGAGGCGAGGGTCGGAGGAGTGGGTATAGGCGTAGGCTGATTCTGAGACGGGCTTGGTGGTTGGCGTTTTCGTAGACTTTGACGCACGAGGCGGGCCACTGGGTTGGCTTGTACCACACCTTCCAGGGTGGCTGCAGCGGCTCGGGTGACCAGGTGTCCGACACGCCGCCCGAGGCGTCGCCTGCGAGCGGCTGCCCGACCGGCCGCGACACTTGCTCCGGGGGCGGCGTTGACCCCATCCACAACTACATGGACTACTCGGACGATAGGTGAGTGTCTGTTGCGAGAGCTCGATGTGTAGCGGGGGCTGACGTGGTGCGGTAGTTGCATGAACCAGTTCACAGCGGGCCAGACCTCGCGCATGGCTGCCCAGCTCCGGACGTACCGCGGGATCAGCATTTGAACATGGGGAACGGAAGCGGGGAAAAGTAGATGGGGAGCTGAGATTCATTGGGAGGGATACATGGGGTATGATACATGATCAAAGGATGTAGTTTTGCGCGAAAGCACTTGCGAGCGAGAACACGAAAGATCTATAGCGCGGTGTGGCCGCCGGTTGAGCCGAAGCCGCCTGCACCGCGAAGAGTCTCGTCGAGGTCCTACGGACGGGTGCGTGAGATGAAAGCACGATATGAATACATCTGATACGCACCTGAACCTCGACGACGTCTGGGGTGACGATACGCTCAAGGATGAGCTGTGCGATGCGGTCGCCCTCGTTCACTGTAGCTTGCTTGAGCAAGATCCCATTATGTAGCGCTCGGGACAACGTACCGGTGAAGTCCTGATCGGAAAGATTGAAGAGGAGAACAAAGACAATACCTCGATAGTCTGCGTCGATGACGCCAGCTCCGGTGTCGATCATGAATTTTGATGCTGCATCCGACGAGTGAGCGTTCTGAGAGTAGATATGCGAGCAGAAATGGACGCACCGAGGCCACTACGAGGCGCGACGCGTCCGTATGTGCCGGCGGGGACAGCGACGGAGATTTGGGTATCGACGAGAGCCTTGCCGCGCGCCGGGATGACCTTCGTTTCCGCGCTGCAGATTGTTCAGCACAAATATTTCGTCTCTTACGTGCTTAACATGTACCTGTAGAGGTCATAACCGGCGGCGAGGGCAGACCCGCGCGTAGGCAGTCGTGCCTTGTCGGAGTGGCGCTTGATGAGGAGGCCGGCGACGGGGGCGAGGTTGGACTTGTCGTTCTCTGGAGCAGGAGACATCTTGCGCTTCTTGACCTGGGGAGAGTCGACGTCGGACATGGACGTTAGAAAGAGAGAGGGCTGGGAGGACGGGAGTGCGTGCAAGACTCTTGAGACACAGACGCGTCGGCGGAGTGTGAAACCGTGTCAACTCCGCCACCACGCGGTCACGCGCATCTCACGCTTCTCTCTCTGCCACGCACCATTCCGTCATCTCCGCCACACACACCTTCTCGTGCACTGCGTACGAGCATGCCCCTCGATATCTCCGGGGCCCAGCTGCCCCTCACTGCGTTCTTTGGCTCCCGGTCATCACAGCAGGCCACACCGCAAGCCAAGCGCAAGCTGCGCAGAGTCTCCACAAAGCGCAAGGCTTCTCCAGGACAGGAGCGCGACGCAGAACCACCCAAGAAGAAGGCCAAGCAGAAGGAGAACTGCACCCCTTTGGCTATCGAAGGATCCGAGGATTCCAGCGATGAGGTCGGTAAACCCGACAGTAGCTCGCGGCGTGAGAGCGTTGTAGTGGCCGCATCTTCGAGGGTTCAGGCCGACGCGGACGGCGCCGACATAGCTGATGAAGCAACGAAGAAAACGCCCCTATCCCCTCACCGCCATCGCTTGAGAGACGTGCATCAGGACGAAGAGGCCATCGGAAACTTGAGGAACCCCTCCATGACTTCGAACACAACAATCACCGGCGACGGGTCACCGACGACGCCCACAGGACGCATACGTACCCGTCCGCTCTCTGCAGCATCTCTCCCTTCCCCGCCTCTCACAGCTCCGAACTATAACCGTCTCAGAAAGTCCCATGACGACGATACCGCATCACCTCGAACCCGCCCAGAGCATACATCTGCTTCCAATGGTGAGGACGCAAGCAGCTGCTGACCTTGGCGATGAGCTCATTTTCGTGCAATCCCCTTCCCAGCCTCATCTTCTTCTGGTGCTGCCAGTGCGCAAGCGGTAGGAAACAAGAATACCATGGTGCTACGATCCCCACACAGAGGGCGGGAAGCACCTATGCCGCCTCCGCCCGTGCCGGACAAAGCATCCTCTTCGTCCGTTCCAGTCAGACCTAGCCTCCGTCCGCCTCACTCTTCATCTTCAGATGATTGGGTACCCTCTTCTCAGACGCAAGAGCTCTCAATCCCTCCACTCGACCGATGGAAGGGCAAAGACAAGTGCTCGGACGGTGTACCGCATACACCTATGGACCAAATGGCGCAGGTCGTGCCCAGCTCGCAAAGTAACGAGCGGGAGATGCGAATATCAGACGTCCTTCCACCAGCAACTGATTTCTACACGACACCTGTCTCCCCTCTGCGGCCGAATGACTCACCGATTACCCCTCTTATACCGGATTCTAATGGCGATCTGACTCCAGGTTCACCGCTGAAGGAGACCGTTGAGAGCTCCCAGAGTCAGTCAGAGCACGATCTAACAGCTTCAATGGCTGAATCGCTCGGGGCGCGACAATCCGCTCTGTCATGGTGCGTCACTTTCCTTCATACCAGAACTCCCATGGACTCTTGCACCCCACAGGGGAAAACGCCACAACCCGGTTCAGACTCCTTCGTCCCCACTACGACCGGCGGAATCTCAGGACTACGACGCACAAGACGAGTATTCGCAATCACAAGATGCCTACTCCCAAGCGTCCACATTCACCTCCCCTTCCCGCAGCCCCTCCTCTTCACAATACACGGACGCCTCCTACTCGTCCTCTCTGGAGCCCTATCCGATTACGCCGTCGCAGGTGCGCCGGTTCAAGGACATGTTCAAGGGCCGGGACGAGTTTGGGAACGAGCTGCCGTTAGCCAGTCCGCTCAAGTGCAGTGACAGGGCGCAATCGCGTTCGGCCTCACGCTCGCCCTCACCATCCCCTTCGCCGAGTTCGAGACGGGTCGCACGCTGGGAGGCTGCTCACGAGGGCTCATCTCCGAGTTCCACCCCGCGTAGGCGGGGCGCTCCGCTGTCGTACTCATACGCGGAACGTCCGCCGCGCTCGAGCTTGCGCGATGCTGATGAAGACGACCGGCTGGAAGGTGCCCCGGAGACTCCGCAGGGCATTCCGCAGGACGCTACGCAAGAGTCGCAGCTCCCGACGCCGGTGCGCCACTTCCTCGACATGTTTGACGAGAGTCATCCTTCGCGTGCATCCTCTTCTTGAGGCTGACGAGTGCCTTTCCCCTGGTGTTCCGGTTCTACTCGTCTACCGGCATAATTGATTGTCTTGATTGTACATCGTATATCACAGGATTATGTACTATTGGAACTTCATGCCGTAGCGAACGCTCCTTCCTTGCGCTCGGCGTGAGGCTTGGATGTGTCTTTTTCGAAGCATCGTGCAAGCCAGGCTGATAATTGTGAGCCGCAGACGTTCCTCTGCGATAGGAGAGGCGGACAACCAGAGAGATACGCCCGGGCCAGACTTTCGGGGGCGCTGACGGTGTCAGCCACGCGCGAACCACCTCCGTTGCGCAAGTATCACCGCAGAGACTATTCGTAGAGCTCCCTCTTCCTTCACCTACGCACCTTCCACACGTTCTCCGCTACTCATTCATCGTTTCCATTGCTCCTGCTGTTGCTGTAACCGACCTACTCCAGCAGTACTAGTACGAAGCTCGCGATCATGTCGGTGATTGGCGACCGCGGGACGAAGAAGCTTGAGAAGCTCATGGCTCAGGAGGCCAAGGCGGAGAAGAAGAACATCGCGCACGCGCTCAAGGACGTGAAGAAGGCGGAGAAGGCCGTGAAGAAGAGCGTGAAGGTGCGTCTTCTCCGCCCCAGGCTGTTCCGTCCGTCCTTGCCCTTCTCTCGCCCCTTCCGCGAGTCCCAATACCAGTGCGCGTGCTGATCGGTGCGGTATGCGCGGCGTACTAGGCGGTGGAGAAGGCACAGAAGGGAAGGGAGAAGACGGTGAAGAAGGAGCAATCGGCGGAGAAGGCGCTCATCAAGGCGAAGCACAAGCACGCCGACGCGCTCGAGGGCGAGGTGAATGCAGAGACCACTGTCAACGTGCGTGGCCGGTCTTTCCTCCGCATCCGCGTGTTCTCGGAGCTCACACTACGCTCTTGCAGCTGCGGCGCGAGAAGGAGGGCGAGAGGGACCGGGGCGTCCAGCAGGCACAACAGGACCTGGATAGTTTCCAGTCCACGATGGAAGCGAACGCTGTGAGTGCGAGCTCTGGTGGCTGACCGGTAACACGTTAGGCTGATGTGGCGCATATATTCGCTTTGCAGCGAGACAGGGTGTCGCGCCTGGCAGAGGTGTTGGCGCATTTTGGACAGGAGGACGAACACGTTCCGTCCTCTGCAGAGTTGGCATCGCGGTTGTGAATTCGTGCTTCGGCAGTTTGAGGGATTATAGTGTTCATGTTCATTTCTGGGTTTCTTGCTAGATCTTTTGGATCAATATTCCCGGTGAAGCGCGCAGGACTTGTCTGAGCAGTCAACATACAATGGTTAGCTAAGGTAAGGCATGTCGGAACGCACCTAGTACGAGCTATGGTCCTGGCGGTCGGAAAGAAAAGCTCCTGCCTGTCGTTGGTCACGGTCATGTGCCCCGACGCGTCCACGCGACATGCGGTGTCTCAGGCCATCGACCCGCCCTCTTAGGTCTCTCACTGCCGCAACCGCTTCGCCCGTCGCGCTCGTCCATGACATTGGCTCTCGTCAACCAACAAGAACTTCAAGCAACTATCGGCGCATCGACATGGACCTCGTCTTGCGTGCGTATCACTTGCCACAGCTTCCACCAGCCATCATCCTGACCAGCGATTCAGCCAGATCTAACGCATATACCCAAGTCTCTGAGCTAGAGGAGCAAGGACCCGCAGAAGAGTCCCTGAACCAGACGCATATAGGGCTGATCTCTGCTGTCCAGCGCAAGCTCTCCATGTCCTCCTTCGGCTCTCTCTTTGCTGCGTACCGTGCCTCCCTCCAACAAGACCTACAAGACACTTTCGGCGATCCTGACTCCTCAAAGCCTCAACCCGCACAGTTAGACCAGTCTTCTTTTGCTGTGCAATCGTTCGCTACCAAATTGCCCGCGCGTTCACGCTCTGGATCAACTTCCGCACAACAGTCACGATGCCGCGCTTCATCTGTGTCTGGCGGGCTGTCCTTCTCCGGTCTGAAGGAAGCCGTCTCGAATATCGCTGCCCGAGGACGAGCTCGCTCTGCTTCTCTTACTGCTGTTGCCTACTCACCCGGCGCCGGCTTGTATGCTTCATCCCAATCGGATACCATTGTACTGGCAACCCGCCCTGTTCTTGCTCCTCTTGCTCGTCTCCCCGGTGCTAGTGGGACCCACTTTGGCGGTGCATTCAACCCTTTGGCTTCCGAGTCTGAATACTTCATTGGGTACCATGGCTGCTCCTTCCCCCAAGAGTCCGGGAATGTGTGTGGCTGTGAATCGACAGAAACCTGTTGTCTGCGGGAATACACCGCAGACAAGCTCCATGATGCAGCGTGGCGCGAGGAGATCAGGAAGGGGAAACGGCCGCAATTCGAGACGCTAGTGAGTGCGCCGTGGATGGCCTCTTTAGCGTGTTCTCACTCGCGAACTTGCAGCCTGACGGCCGATGTAAACCCGCTACTCAGAATCTCCGAGCAGCTGGGCAGGTTCCGACATCGTCCGGCATTGTCAGCCGGACCAGCATTCGTGGAGACTCGGGAGAATGGTGTGGTCTCGGGTATGCGCTGCAAGTCAGCAAGACGGACCATGTTGGGGTTTCCGTCGCGAAAGACGCTCGGGAGGGGCAGTACTCAAAGGTGAGTAGTACTGGTTTTACGACATAATAGAGACTGACCCGTGAGGACTGGGTTTGATTCCGAAATCTTCAGAGTCGGGAGGCGTGGGCAGTTCTGCACTTGGGCGCCGAGGGTGAAGAGGAGGGAGAATACAAACGATGGAAGGCATGGCACATGCAGCTCGAGCTGGAGCAAAGGGGGGAGGGTTCGGTGAGTTAGTATCGAGCTAGTGAGTCTACTTCGGGCATGGCCGGCTATCTCGATAGCAATAGGGGAAGAAAACTTGTTCCGCTGTCCAGCGAGAACGGGAAGTGCGTCTCTCAGACTGTCATTGCGATTCAATGCTTACGAGCCTGTATTGGTACATAGCTGGCCCTCGCAGCTTGTATCTCGTCTCCGCGCACTGGCCGCGTCTTCGAGTGTGCTTTCGCTACCCGTGATCCAGGAGCTGAGAGAAAATAGACTACCATCCGTTTCCCCCCGGGCTATAGGTCGCGAAATGAAGGAAAAGAGCGACAGCAGCCTGGTGTTGGTCTGCAAGGCGGAAACAGAGGAGCACTCGCCGTGACCTCACCGGCACAGCCACCAGGATTTGTTTGGTTTTGCTTGCCGGACATCTTCCTCCTGGCTCCCGCGTCTCATTGCACAAAATGTCTGCCACCGATCCTCGATTTGCAGCCCTTGCCGGCCCAGAATTCGCCCAGGAGCCCCAGGGCGGTCCTTCCATACTACACTCACACGGTGAGGACGAGGGCGAGCACAGCGCCTCGGAAGACGACCACCATTCGGGCGCCGAGAGCAGTGCGTCCGGATCCGAGGGTGAGGAAGGAGAGGATGGGGAGGACGACCGGGAACATGACGAGAGAAGAGGATTAGGGGAAGGAATGGACCCTCGCGGTTTTGCTGGACCATCCGAGAAGACCGTCAAGCCCCTCACTCCCGAAGCACTCGCTGCCTTCAAGGCGGCCCAGGAGAGAGCAGGTGTCATTTACATCTCTCGAATACCGCCCGGCATGCAGCCTGCGAAGGTGCGCCATCTCATGAGCGCATATGGCGAAGTCGGGAGAGTCTACTTGCAACAAGAAGGTACGTATCTCTTCTATGCTAGACGGTTCCTGATGTAACAAAGCTCGCAGATGCAAAGCGGGCGTACCTTCGGCGGAAGTACACTTCAACGAAGAAGCCTCACTATACGGAGGGCTGGGTAGAGTTCAAGGACAAGCGGGTAGCGCGCTCGGTGGCAGAAATGCTGAACGCACAGCCGATTGGAGGGAAGAAGGGGTCTCGGTGGCGGGACGACGTCTGGACGATGAAGTACTTGCCGAAGTTCAAGTGGAATATGCTCACGGAGCAAATCGGTAAGTTTCTCTTGCATGTGCATCTTCCACCGTCTCTAACATACTCAACAGCGCATGAAGCCGCCGTACACCAGGCGCAGCTGCGTGTCGAGCTCTCGCAATCGCGGAAAGAGCAGCGGGAGTACCTCAAGAACGTCGAGCTTGCGCGTGTGCTGGATAAGCGGGCACAGCGCAAACGAAAGGCGGCCGACGGTGGCGAGGGCGCGGAGGAAAGTATGCAGACGGAACACACAAGACCACAGAAGGTCTCGAAGCAGGATGAGACGCCTGCCGGTGCGAGGGCGCCGGCGAAGGAGAAACGGAAAAAGCCCAAGCCTGCAGAACCACGGCCTGATGCAGAGGCGCAGTTGGACACCGTCTTAGGCAGTATATTTTAGTAGTAGAGACGATGCATCTTATAATATGTTTGTCTTTTTGCGAGAGGCCACAAGGAGGCGAAGGAGGGCGAAGGGAGTGATGACAAATAACGACATGTCTCACCAAGTCGTTCGGGCGGAGCTCGAAAGCGGGGCAGGAGGCCTGCGAAAGCGCTGCTGGTTGTTGGACAGCACGAACACAGTGAGCTTGCCTCAGCGAGCACTGACAACCCGGTGCTCGTCGTCGTGTCGCGATCTCAAGAGGTCTGTGCTTCCATAATGCTCGACTACTCTCTCTTAACCGCTTTCATGATCAGTCTTCGCTCAACCGCTTCTCTTTTCTCTCTCTCTTCAGCTTCTATCCTCTGAATATGTCGTCTTGGTCTTCTGCTTATCCTCCTCCCCCGCCTCGCGGGCGGTCGCGTTCTCGCTCTCCTTACCGTACAGGGTACCCTCCTAGGTCTTCGTACCCTGATCCGGCGTACCCCCAAGATCCCTACCGGGCCGATTGGGAGGCATACGATAGGGATAGAGCCTGGGCCAACTATGAGCGGGAGAGAGCAGTGTACGACTACGGGCGACGAGGGCGGAGTCGAAGTCCTCCGGGTGACGAAGGTACGTATGTTCTGTTGCGATATCAGGGCATCGGTATTCAAGAATAGGTGTCCTTGTAGGAGGTAGGAAGCGCCGGCGCTCATTGTCCCCTTGGGAGCGAGACCGGTACGAGCCCAGACCGCGCTATAACGATGACTACGGTATGCATTCCTATTCTGCTGCACTGAAATGATGCTTACATCGTATAGATGCCCATTCACGAGGACATGGGTACGATCGCGGACCTTACCCTCCCCCGCCACCGTACGGTTCCAACCGGCGGGCGCCCCCGGACCCTCATACCTTCGACTATCCCGCGACCTTGAAACAGTATGCAGAGTGGTTCAGGTACTACTTCCCCCAGCAAGCCATGGAAGAAGACAACGCGGACAAGGCTGCGGAGCAGGAGGCCGGCGATGGCAGTAAGCCTCGTAACGGTATCAGGTCCCGTTGGGAGAAGTACAAGAAGGAGTTTGCCGCTCAGCAGGTAAATACTTGATGACGCTCGTTACTCATATGTCATGCTCACAGACATGTCTGCAGCTCCAGCGGATGTTTGAGCACCACAGGAAGTCGCCGTGGTTTGCTGAGAAGTACGACCCCGCTCCCGAATTGCAAGCTATGCGCACGCGTGTCAGGAAGATCGGCTGGCGTGGGAGGATGGATGCTTTCCTCACGGATCTCGAGTCCGGCAAGTTCGACCCGGACTACAGTGCACCTGCGCCGGAGAGTGCCTCGCCTACTAAGGAGAATGCGAACGGCGAGACGTCAGCCACCAATGGTGTAGGCGGCGATGCTACCGCTACTCCCGCCGAAGAGAACAAGCCTGCTGCTCCTCCTGCTGGTGAGGAAGACATGCAGTTCAACGTGGAGGCTGAGGAGGATGCCGGAGACAATGACGCGAACCGCGGAGGCGACAGGTCTAGGCGTCCACCTGCAAACCGCGGCGAGGAGGTTGCTGTCCCGCCCGAAGGCAATCAGGTCATGATCAGGACTATCCCTCCGGACATTGGACGTGCTAAACTTGAAGAGGTACGTACTGGCAATCGTGCATGGGGCATGTTGCGCTGACATGGGGTTTCAGTCCATCAGCAAGCTCCCTGGCTTCATTTACCTCGCGCTCGGTGACCCTCTACAAAAGAGGAACTACTACCGTGCTGGCTGGATCAAGTTCAGCGACGACGCCGACATGCCCTCTATCATGGCTGAGCTGTCGGAGAAGAAGGTACGTCCGAGTGCATAGGGATGGAAACGGCTGCTGACCACCCCATCACAGATCGAGGGCTTTAAGCTGCACGTCGCTCACATCACGAAACCGTTCGTCACCCGGGTGCGCTACACGCCTGAGGTCGCGAGCAAGCCGGACCGCCTAGTGAAGGATCTCCAGAATGCCAAGAAGCTGGCCGCTTTGCTCGAGGAGGAATACATGAGGCTGCGCAAGGCCAAGGTGGACGAGAAGCCTCAGAAGGAGGGAGAGTCTGCCAATGCCAACGGTGACCGTGCCGAGGCCCCCAATGAGGACACGACCATGGGCGACGCTACTACGGATGCTGAAGATCCAGAACCCAGGGAGATGGGCAGCGAGGCTGTGGAAAGACGCGTCGAGAAGCTATTGGCAGATCTCCAAGAACAAGGAGCTGTGGATACCAGCGACGAGAGGGCCTTGGAAGCTAAGAGGGTACGCCTACCGAACGTTACGTTGCTGATCGCTATTAACCTGTATCTCTGGCAGACGGTGATAGCGTTGGACTTGTACCTGGCCTATCTTCGAGCTGCCTTCAACACATGCTACTACTGCGCAGTTGTTACAGACCATGTAGAAGAATTGCAGCGGAAGTGTGTGAAGCACCTGAGAAAGCCCATGTCGAAGATGTTGCTTCAAGAGGTGCAGGCTGAGGCTCAGAAGGCTGAGAAAGACCCCAAAGCTGAGGATGGTGCGGAGGCGGCGAAGGAGAAGGAGGTGAACATCAAGGACAAGCCTGCCGAGAACCGGGATTGGAAGCGCAACGGTAAGGCACTTCTCACGTCATGCTCCACAAGTAAGCTGATCTGTTGCAGACGAGCGCTGGCTTGAGTGGCTTGATTCCAAGATAGCCTTGCTCATCAACCGTGACGGCGTCGATCCTCGAGACTACGGCGGCAAGAGTTATGAGGAGTACGTGTCGGAGGCAGATACCCTTATTAACGGCAATGCTTACATGCTTCCAGGGAATTGTCTCGTGCTTGCGAGCCATACATCAAGCAAGAAGACGAGGGCAAGTTCAGGTGCAAGACGTGCCAGAAGTTGTTCAAGGCTACATCCTTCGTCGAGAAGCACATTGCGAACAAGCATCCCGACCTGATCAAGCAACTTGACGAGGTAGGCGCCTAGGTCGATATGATTATTGGTATTGCTGACCTTCACCTCTAGATTCCGTACTTCAACAACTTCGCACTTGACCCTCACCGCATACAACCGTTTGCGCATCCTCCTCAACCCGTCGGTTCCAGCCAGCCCCCTCCTCCTCAGGCCTACGGTCTTCAAGGCCCTGCTTTCGCCGCCGACTACGCGCGGCCGCCTCCATACCATGCTTATCAAGGCTATCCCCCATACCCAGGTTACTGGGATCCCTACGCATATCCGTACGGTGCGCCCTATCCCCCTCCACCTCCTCGCAGAGACGAGAGCGTCCCTGGACGCCGCCTCAGCGACAGGATCAGCGGTATCGCTCCCGGCTATGATCAGCCAATCGAGATGCCGTCTGTCCCGGCTTCCGCGGGGCTCCCTGCCAAGCCTGCTGTCTCTCTGGAACCTGGACCTGGAGTTCCGCGTCGCCGCGGCGGACCTGGCGGGCCTTCGCCACCGCCGCCTCCGGATGCGAAGGAGGATCCTCGGGCGCAGGCGGGGAAGAAGGTCAGCTACGTCGACGTCGACCGGGTCGCGGAGGGCGATGTGGAACTGACGTACTAGTTCTTGTACTACTGTTGCTGTGCATGTACATTCGCTTTTTTGTCACGCTCTCGGACTCGTCCTGCACCGCTCTGCGTGCCTCCAGGGGCGTTCCAGCACTGTCGTTTCACCAGCGCCCCTTAATGTTTCAATGAGTTGTCTTCGCCCGGAGTCATCTCCGCATGAGCATGCCGCTTCAGCGTGTGGAATCGCGACGATCTGAGCATGGGAGGCTTCTGAACCAGTGGGGAGTGGATTTATATACGGACCGCGTATGGCTAGGCCCGCGAACGCGTCCCCCGATGAATCAATCATTTCTGGGCTCTGCTGCGTGTTGTTCCTGGCCCGCTGCGTTCGTGGAGACTGCGGGCCCCGCGCTGGCAGTTTGGCTCAGAGGGTAGCACCAACGCACCACACAGATTCCGCTCCCCCATCGACGTTGTTGTCGCCTGTTTGTGACGCGCAAGCCCGCTTTGCACCCGGCGCGCAAGCAACGGTCACGGTCTTTCCGCCAGCCAGGTCTCCGCCCTCCCTCGCGGCCTCCTCGCCGACCACAACGTCCTTCACGCTTTTCTTTCTCTGCTGCTCGTCTCTCTGTCTGCGCTGCTTGGCTTGTCTTCAAAGAGCCGCGTTTCTCGCCCTTCTAGGAGCCTGCTGGACGGTTCCGCCTACCTCGTGGCTATCACCCATGTCTGGAACGAGGTTGCCCTCAGTCCGCCTCCCCGCTATCGTTGCAGGTCACGCGGTGGACGAGGAGGACGCGGAGACTGTTCTCGTGGAATTGCCACCTTCAAACAGGTTTGGCATCGCATGGCCCGATGAGCTGTCTCCACCCATCTCTGCCCCGGCGGAACGGCCCCCGGGTGTATCCCTCAGCTCTTCGGAGGGCGAGACGGACATATCGGAGGAGGAAAATAACCAGGAGGAGAAGAAGCCTGCAAAAGTAGAGGAGAGCGACGACGCGGAGTTTGTTACACCCACAAATCGTCTGAACTCTGACCGGGATCCTATGGAGCATGCGGGACAGCCCCAGCCTGTCCCCAGGATCTCCAGGGCTCTGTCCATGCCGCTACCGTCTCAGTTGGGGCCCTTCCAGCATCCACGCAGGATACCATCTTCATCCTACACGCATTCTCTTGTGGTGGATCCCCCCGAAGAACAATCCCACCTCGAAGAACTGTCTCTCGAATTGGCTGACTCCGTCCAGATGGTCGTTCAAACTTTGCTACAGCTTTCACCTGCTCAAGTGCTCGACCCGGCCAAGGAACAGTTCTCGGCATGCTCGCTCTCCATTCCGACACCTTCCGTTTCGGCAATGTTTACTTCGATGAAGAATCTGAACTATATGTCGGCTAACATGTCGGCGTTGAGCTTAGACCCGTCGGTCTCTGCACAATCCATCAGCAATGGCAGTCAGAAGACCGCACATGGCGTTCACTCGTACATCGATTTCGACGTCGGTGAGATGTTACAGAGCGTCGGGGATGCCCTCAGCGGAGTCGCAGCCGAAGCTGGTGTCGACTTGGTCTTGTTCCATGACGACCTCGGAATGCGACACGTTGCGGTGAGGGGCGACGAGAGCGGTCTGTCCTATACTCTTTCACACGTACGTACAAAGCTTGGCCGTGCGCGTGAGGCAATGCTCTGAACTTTCGCCAGGTCATCCGTCAGATCATCAGCGTCGCCAGACGAGGTGATAGTATAGAGATAGGCCTGTTCATCGACAGCGCGAAGGGACCTATCCGCTCCCCTTCGCCAGGGTCTGCTCCGAGATCCGGTTCACCTCACTTCGGGGCCGATGAGCCGTTACGTTGTAGTTTCCACATCGCGCATCGGTTCGGCACATCGGAGCCAAACACGCCTGTCGAGGAACCTGGTGCGGAGTCCCCTGAAGGAACTCCTACGCCTCTCCCTTCCCGCAATACGCCCTCTTTTCAGACGCTCATCCTCCGCCGTCTCCTGCAGCATGTGGACGCCCAGCTCGATGTGGACGTCCCAGCCAAAGGCCCGTTCGTGGGGCGCTGTTGCGTTCTTGCTGTGACTCTTGAGCGAGGCTCTCCGTCTGTTGTCGATCCTGCTGTCAGCTTGACTCCGGAAGACGCTGCGTACCTCGGCTATCCACCGGATATGCGCATCGCTCAGGAACCCACCTTGGCACAGCTAACTCAGTTCGCAGAGTCGCTCAAAGGCCGCAAGGTCACCCTAATCGCTCACTCAAAGGGCTCCTTTGCTCAGCATCTGACGAGCTATCTCACCGCCTGGGGTCTAGATGTTAGTCATGTCTCTACCGAGCCTGACGGGGACGAACTCTCCGAAGCCGGAGATTCAAGCCCGGATGGCAAGTCAAGTTCGCAACGAGAAAGTGTTCCTGCCGGCACCATTCCCGAAAACGCGGCCGCACCCGCACCTTCCGCTGCTGGCCCACCACCGGCGGGTGATCCTATCATTCTGATCGACGACGACGTTGTTGCGCTGCGGGCACGACTGCAGAAGATACGTGCCGAACAAGCGTATCCTCTCAACCTCCATACGCGCAAGCGACCATCTCTCGCCAGCAACCACAGGCCACGATCATCCCCCCAAGTGGCCCGTCTCATGGGCGTTACTCATACCGTGCAACTCGCGCCGCAGGTGGTGATCGTGCATTACACTTCCCTGGCAAACTTCAAGCTGGTCAAGGATGCCATCCAGTCGATGATGATTCCCGGGAACTCGTGGACGCGACTCCCAGAGGTCCTTGTTGTTCCCAAACCTGCTGGGCCTCGTCGCATCCTGACTGCTCTGCATACGGCCGTGACGAAGCCCATGGTCGACCCATTCTTTGCTCCGATCGCAACCTCTCCTTCGAGCCCAAGCTTCCACCCGATGTCTCCCCTCTTCTCCATGCCTGCTGTTCAAAGATCTCCTGGAGGTCGCTCTACAGGCAGCTTCCGGGCGAACTCGGATCGCTCGGCGAGGTCTCCAAAGGAAGGCGCGGAACCCGTCGGCATGGCGCCACTGTCGCCCCTAGGCATGTCCGACAACGTCGAGTACTTCCCTGACGCCTCCTCGAAACTCGGCAGCTCCCCGGCATCTGGTATGGTCATTCAAAGCCCCGACGGGCAGCCGGCAGGCATCTTCTTCCACCCCAAATCGAAGGCCAAGGGCGATCGTGGTCAGGGCGAGTACTCTGGCGCTAGCAGTCGGCCCAGGGGCAGTTCCTACCGGCGTACGTCTGACACCGACGACCCCAGAAAGGGGCTCTCCGCGACTCATGCCGAAGCGCACCGTCGGAGCCCTCGGCCGCCCTTCACGCCAGACGCTGCCCCGGTAGAGCCTATCTACGAGGTCGGCACGCCAAATAGGCTTGCTAAAGGCAAAGGTCGTCAGCCTTCGATCAGCGAGAGTGTCACCGCCGAGCCTGAGCCTATCGTGACGTCTGCCGTGGAAGAGACTCCTGTCGCGACAGCACCGAAGCTAGCGAGGAGGACGAGTCAAGACCCGCGACACAGCCCACCGCTCTCGCCGCAGACTCGTGCCCCTGGTAGTGCCTCCGTTACACGCCGGCCATCCAAACGACCACCGGCAGAGACGTCCGCTTCAGCTCCCGCAGCCATCCCGAAGAAGGGCACGCGTGGTACAGAAAACAATATCGTGCCTCCCATTAGCGTTCTCATCGTCGACGGTATGTGTTCTCGCTGCCGTTCCAGCGTCTTTGACATTTAACCTCCGGTGCTGTTATCAGATAATCCAATCAATCAAACCATTCTGTCAACGTTTATGAAAAAGAAAAAGATCAAGTACGATGTTGCGAAGAACGGCGAAGAAGCGGTCCAGAAGTGGCGATCGGGCGGCTTCCATCTCATCTTGGTGGGTGCAAACCTCGCTTGAAGTACTCTCATACTCACGTTAAGGGGGACAGATGGACATCCAGATGCCCGTCATGGACGGTATACAGGCGACAAAGGAGATTCGGAGGATAGAGAAGTCCAACGGTGTGGGAGGCTTCCCATCCACCCCCCAATCCGAGGGTCAGCAGACTCCCTCTGAGGCGTCGACTTCAGATACACGGTCGACATCGACGCCCTCATATCGATCCTCGGTCATCATCGTCGCTCTGACGGCATCGTCGCTGCAGAGCGATCGAGTGGCCGCGCTCGCGGCTGGGTGCAACGACTTCCTGACGAAGCCGGTGTCGCTCCACTGGCTCAACAACAAGATCATCGAATGGGGATCAATCAAGGCGCTTCAAATGTGGGCGGACATCCGGCCTGAAGTGGTGAGGAGCATTACGACCGGACAGGCGCAGCAGGCCCGGAACGTCGCCAGTAGGCTGCATGTACCGGAAGGACGGTCCACCCCTCTTGCTACACGGAGTCGCTCGCCTTCGCAGTCGCGCTTGACCGTGCCTCTGGACGCTGCGAAGGCCGCGGCTGAGTCCTTGTCCAAAGCCGACAAAGTGCTCGAACGCAGCCTCTCGACGAGTGATGACGTGCCGAGGGCAATCCCCCCGTCGCCCAAGGACGGGGGCGGGGGCGAAGCCGATCTGAGTGCTGGTAACGCAGGTACGGGTGCCACGAAGCCTGAGGCATTTGCGCCAGAGATAACGTTTCCTATTGCAGACGCAACAGCACCCGCCGCGCAAAATGAAGAGCTTCCTGAAGCCCCTCCCCCGGTAGAGGACACCCGTACGTAGCGTTGTGTCATTGTCACGGGCTATGGTTCACCCGTTTACGTGCAGCGCGACCTGAAGATGCTTCGCCGGCACCAGAGCCTTCGAACCCGGCATCGTCAGATGATCTGTTGCCGGGGACGGTATCCGCGCCTCCAACGCCGTCCAGCGGTAGCCCGGTCGTCGATCCCGACGACCAGCCCGCCGCGGAGAGTCCGTCGCCTCCTGCGCCCAACGAGGGTGGGAACGGCGACGTGAACGATCTCCCTCAACCGCCAGGGCCTCAATGACGGTACGGGGCGACCTTTGGGCTGTTTGCATGGTTTGCACTCCCATTCGTAATACCTTTCATCCCAAGGGTCGCCGGGTATCTTCGCAAGTTCTTCTGACACTGCTTATTGCTTTCTTTTCTACATGGATGGTCTTTAGGGGTACTCTGACGTCTTTTCCCTGTCGTGTTCGCTCTCCCTGGGGGTATGTTTTCTCTTGGGTTACCAGTATTGGTCCGGGCTAGTGCGACGTACGTGCTCCTGCTGGTGTTACGCATCCATTCTTGGTCCGCATCCCTCGTATACCTCGCATTCGTTTTCGCAGTGTATTTTAGCAAACATATACGATCTTGCTACGCATGCTCTGTTCCCCGCCCTCCCTCCTCCCACCTCGCCCTATCATCGCCGTTTACGAAACGCTATGCCCCCTGCCCGCCCCGCGCCTTCTCCCCCCGGCGCCTCCCACTTCCGCCTTCTCCGCCCTTTGCAATGCCATGATATGCTGTATCATATGAAGTCGCTTTACGTAGTATATTCACGCCTACTTAGACACACATATATCCATACACGACGATATATCCTTATTCTTCACTGTCTCTCTGCTGAATGCATAGTGGTGTTGCACTGCTACAATTATGGATGTCAGAGCCCAGAGCGTCGAGGACGGGGTACGCGAAAACAGGCGCGTGGAATCCCGCGAGGCCCTGTTAGCATCTCCGCGGGGATAGGGAATCCTAGGCTCAGGAGCTCATTGAATTCGTAATGCGAGACGTCGGCCCTGGCAGGGACTTAGAGTTTGAACAACGTTTGAGACATGTCGCGCCATGCTCAGGCCATGCATGCATGCAAGCTCGTCGCTCGACCGACGAGGCACTCGCTGCTGCCGGCGGTTCATGAATCGAACCGGTTCGACTCGGCCAGGGACGGCGAGGTGCTGAGTCGGGGAAGATGACAGGACGAGCGTAACGCTCGCGGGAATCGAGGGTCGGGGCCTGGGAGCACGAGCCGTCGGCCCATCGGCACGTCGCGTGGCAATCTAATATCACAGCGGGGAAAGCGGCTGTGCCGCGCGGGGTCTCGTGGGCCGCGCAGCATAGAGGACGCCTGCCTATCGCGGCGGTCAGCGGTGATGAGCAGGGAGGTGGGATTCGCCCGGAAGCATACGCCTGGGCTACCTGGGAGCTCTGTAGACTTGGGAGCGTTCTCGTCAGAAAGACAGAACGAGGGACCTTTAGGCAGGGTAGGGCGGTCGCCGCACTTCGCGGGATGATGCGCGCGGGTTGCAACAGGTGGGACGAGTGCACGCGCTGTGGGCGTTAGCGCTGCGCGTGAGACGCACACTGCACGCGTCTGCAGATGTGAAGTCTGGGTGTAATCGGAAGCACCGGAGGGCGAGGACTGAATGCGAAGGCGCTATTGAGGCCAAAAGAGAACAAGGCGAGACGGTGGAACGAAGGAGGCCGATTGTTGAGAGGACGAGGAGGCAGAAAGCCGCCGAGGATAGGGTGGGCGGCGGTATCGCTGAGCGGGAGCAAACGATCGCGGATGGGCGTGGATGCATCGCGCGCAGGGTCGAGGACGGCGCGCGGACTGTTGCTGGGGACGTGATCTGCGACGAGGAGATGGTGGAGGTTCGCGGAGGGAAGAGCTTGGGTGAGTTTCTGGGCGGCGGCGCAGCGTGGGCGTCGGAGATCTAATCTGATCGCGGGCCCTGGTGCGAGAGAACTGCCTTTTCTGGCAGGCCCATCTGGCGGAGCGTGTCGGACCCGGGGGATCAGTCCTCTCAGCCAGCCACGCCAAGTTGCACCCAACGCTTCTTCCTGCTCTCTCTCTCCGTCTCTCCTTCTCTCTTCCCGCCACCATCTGCCCGCACCCCCTCGCGCGCATCTGTGCGGCGCCGGGCACGTCCACCAGCCATGAACAACCTCCACGACGCCGGCGCACACAACAAGCGCACCTCCATCAACGAGCTCCTCAACCCCGTCGGCGCGACCTCCTCCTCCTCCCTCAACTCATCCTACGGCCAACAACAACTCCCCAGCATCTCTGCAGCCCTCCAATACGTCCCTCCCCACCCTCACCACCAACACCATGCACAGGCCCCGCCGCAGTACGCCCCTCCACAACACCAGTCCCCGATGAACGTCGGGCCTCAGTTCAGTCTCCGCGCCGCAAGCTGGGACTCCTCAAAGGATGAGCTCGGCCCCAGGCGTGCAGACCAAGAGGCCGCTCCCTGCCGCTATTCGTCCTCCATCCCCCAGCACCCCACATACGCCGATAACTACGCGAGACCTTCTCGCCCAGCTGAGCAGCCGCCGCATTACAGCATGGACGTCCAAACATGGACATCTTCTCACGAAACGCCCAGCGCATCTTATGGGCCTCCGATGATGTCGCCCGTCTATTCTGACGAGCGGCCAGGTCAGTCCCACCATCATTGTCACATAATGACCGTGTCACAAACACCTCTTCCCTCAGCGGCTTCCGGAGAAGCCATGCAGAGAAGTGAGTGTCGCTCCACCACGTCTATCTAGCTCAATCATACCGAGACCTCCCTTTCCTAGGTTATCTTCCTCAGCCCCATCAACAACATCAACATCCGCAATACGAGCACGAGATGGCTCGTCCGTCGCCTTCCCCACATCCGTCATACGTCGCGAACGCATATCTCCCTTATCCATACCCCCATCCAAATCGTAATACTATCTTTATCACGCCTTCGCAGGACATCATGCTGACCCCGCCTTCTGTTCACCTCGCAGCGCGTGGTGCGCAACCCCAGCCCATGCCCGTACACGCCCAGCGTCCCGGTCCCACATCGCCACAAGCATACTACCACCATCCTGTGAACATGGCCTTCGCAGCCATACCGTATGGCCCTCCACCGCCGATGATCCAACAGAAGCGCGTCTCGGAGCCTGTAGAAGAAGATCAGGCCGGGCCTAAAGCGAAAAAGGCAAGGGCGACCAAGGCAAAGGCCTCCGACTCGGCAGGTTCGTGCGCTTCAGGTTCGTATTTCTTTATGATAAATCAAACGCGTGCCTGCAGCGCCGTCGCGGCGGGGCAACAACTCGAAGAAACGGAGCGAGTCCGTCCAGATGGTCGCACAAAATGGTGAGTCTCGCCGTCGCTCCGTCGTCCCAGGAGCACAGGAGGCGACGAGCCGACACTACTTGCTGCAGCTCAACTGATTTCGCATTCACACGGACCCTCTAACAAAGGCAAGGAGAAGGCTTCAGGCTCAAGCGGTAGGTTAGGTCTTACGTGTTATCGAGACCATCGCTCATATCACCGCAGCTTCGGCGTATGGCACTATGAGGGTCGTCTCGGAGGATGGCACCAACTCCGAGACGTCGGGCCCTCTCCAGCCCGAACTGCAGTTTGCGCGGTGCATGTCTAACCGCTATCGCTCGGAAGAGTTCCCCCGCTGCGTATCCTGCACGCGTCGGTGGGCTGGGGATACTTGCAGGTTCCAAGGTATCCGGTTCTTCCTGAAGAACCAAAACAGAGACATCGTCGGTATCAGCTTCGTCGAGAGCCAGAAGCCCGACGCGCCCACGATGAACTTCCCTAACAAGTGGAACGTCAACCTGGAGATGGAGCACATCCGTCGCGTGAAGGTTGGCAGACTAGATATGCGCTCGGTGGTCTACTTGCTTACTCCTTGGCCATAGCGGACGGTTGCTGAGGCTTTGCTACCCGTCTTGAAGCAAGAGCTGTCCCACCTTGGGTTGCCCGAGATCATCCGCCGCCCGCGTGAGAGTGAGGTCCGTGCGACCTGCGGTTAGTGCTGTCTATTTTGCCGCGTTGTGACGTTTCTTACCCCCGCACAGATACCTGTATGACTTCCATCTTCTCGAGCAGCTGGATGTGTCGTCTCTGTGGCCGTGAGGCGTGCGCTGAGTGCTTTGAGCAGGTCAAAGAGCTCACCACCGACAGGGTCGGTGCCCCGGAGGCCGAAATAGCGGCTCTCCAAGCTCGGCGAGAGAAGCACGCTCACATCAACCCCTTCTTCCTCTCCTGCACCCGCCGAAACGAGCACCAGGCGAAGGACTTCTCTCCCATGTCCCGCTTCTGCAAGGCCGAGCTCAGCCAGGCCATTGATGACATGGAGGCGTTGCTCAAACAGCCGAACCCAGACCTACTGCCACCGGAGAAGGAGGCCCGCGACCCCGGCTTGAACCTTACGCCAAAGCTCTCCAGGCCTGACGTTGGGCTGCCCCTGTATGCAGGCTCGAGCTCGACTGTCGACCACGTCAAGCTCCCGCAGACCCCTCCCGAACCTTCGTCCTTTGCGAGTGCCCCGGCATCCTCGGCATCCTCGACTTCGGCGTCAGGAGGCGCGCCTGTACCCGCTCATGACACCATGGCGTTCGCGGACGTCGACCTCACCGAAGAGAAGTTCCGACGTGTCTGGGAGAGGGGGCTGCCGCTCGTCGTGACCGGGATCCTGCCTAAGTTCCACATCCAGTGGACGCCTGAGTACTTCAGCAGCAAGTATGGCACGCAGAGCTGTTTGATCTTGGAGTGCCAGACAGAGCAGAACAAGCGGGTCACCGTGGCCGAGTTCTTCTCGCTGTTCGGCAAGTACGAAGGCCGGCGGGACTGTTGGAAGCTGAAGGTGCGTTCGCTTGTGGTTGGCTCGGATATCTACCGCTAATTCTGATGCTGCGCATTTCGTAGGACTGGCCTCCTTCGACGGACTTCAAGACCGCGTTCCCGGAGCTATACGACGACTTCAGCCGTGCCACCCCCGTTCCCAACTATGTGCGCCGCGATGGGGTGCTCAATATCGCCTCGCACTTCCCCAGCAACACGATCGCGCCTGACCTCGGTAAGCGTGTGCCGCTTCTGCACAGAACTTCTGTTTTCCGTTCCGTCGGCGTAGCTAACGACGTGTTTTAAATTAGGTCCGAAGATGTACAACGCCATGGCGTCCTTCGAATCCCAGGGCAGCAAGGGCTCGACGCGGCTGCATATGGACATGGCTGACGCCATCAACATCATGACCTACGCCTCGCTCACGCCTGACGGGCGACCGGGATGCGCGGCGTGGGACATCTTTAGGGCCGAAGACACGTCTAAACTGCGCAAGTTCTTGCGTAAGAAGTTCAAAGGCCAGTACCAGCACGACCCGATCCACTCGCAGCAGTTCTACCTCGATACCAGTCTCCGGCAGGAGCTGTACAAGGACTACGGCGTCATGAGCCACCGCATCTACCAGAGGCCTGGCGAAGCCGTGTTCATTCCGGCAGGGTGTGCGCATCAGGTCAGTACGGGCCTTCTCGTCGTAATGAGCTCTTCGATGTGTCGTTGCTGACGTTTGCTCTGTGTCTGCGCGCGCACAGGTCTGCAACCTCGCGGACTGCATCAAGGTCGCGTGCGACTTTGTCAGCCCTGAGAACATCGAGCGGTGCGAGAACCTCACGCGCGAGTTCCGCGAACAGAACCAGTCGATGGCGTGGAAGGAGGACGTCCTCCAGCTCCGCACGATGATGTGGTTCGCGTGGCTGTCGTGCGTGCGCCAGGAGAAGGAGATCTTGGAAGGGTAAGGCCGCCGCCGTCCTCCGTTCTTGCTGGGACATTGTTACCATCTATGCATATCCCCCTATCCCCCATTCCCTGTTCGCCCGCCTATTAACCCCCTGGATTGATCGCGTCCGTGTTTCCATGCTTCCACCATGCTATGTAATGTTCTTGTCTAACTGATGTGCTGCGCCGTCGTCATCCTTCCGCCCTGAATAACCTCCTGCTTCGCTACGATACACCGTTTGCAATGCCCCTTCCGTGTAACACAGTACTACTTTGCGCTCACAGTGCTCGCTCGCCCTGTAAATCAATTGCACCTGTCGCTCTCGCTCATTTCCCTGGCGACCGCCCGCGCCGTCGCGATCACCCATATATAATGTATCGGGGTAGTTATACATGTAATGCATGCGTGTGCATCCTGGATACGAAAGTACACTGCCGTAATCAGAATGTGCGTGATGCACGCAGGTGCGGATTTCAATCACAGCGAGCGGGTGTGCGGCGACAGCCAGCCACAGACGTATGTCAGCATGCTCGCTGCCACCGCGCCCCCGATATTTGGCCTGCCTGGCTTCTCTCTGACTGAATGTCATCGGCGGTGACAGGGGGCGACCGATTAGATTATCGCAGACCAGCGCACCGGTAGATCAATCGATGCCACTCTCGTATCTGCTCACCGTAGGGCGCTATCATACGGAGGGCTTCGAAGTAAGCTCTGCGGACGGGCGAAGATGGCGAGAAGGATGCGGACGCGTACCGAGCTCGTGGAACATGCGTGCAGACCGCGCGACTGAATAGCACAGCGGTCTGGCCGCTGTACCGTTGGTGAGGCGCGGCACTTCGGGAGGCAGCGACTCCGCGGCGGAGTCTAATCTTGCACAGCGGAGGTGACGATCCTGCATCCCGTATGCCGGATATCGGCGCCGCAGCGAGGCATGTAAGTATGGCGCAATGCTCCTGGCCGCCCGATGTGAATACGGAGCGATTCTCTTGCGGGGATACCAGGCCTCGAGGCGGCGCACTTCAGAGTCCGCACTTGCACAACGCAGCCTCAGCAGCCGACAGCGTCGTCTTCTGACGCCTAAGCCTGACATATGAAAGATGATCACCCGCTCGGCACGGCCTAGAAGCGTTTCCCAGGGAGACTGTGCGGCCTTTGGGCTCTCGGGAAGCGTGCGTGCCAATGGAGACAGGAAGGCGGCATGAACCTTGTCTGCACCTTCTCCGCGCGACCGGGCCCGTCCTTGCGTTTGGGATGCGTCTGCGGGCAGTCTTGGGTACCAGCGGGGTTCGCACGGCTGGGAAGGGTCAAATTAATCAGTCACATGGTGGGCGCGGAAATTATCCCGCGAGAGCACTGTACAGGGTTGAGAAGCCCCTTCTGGAATTCTGCGGCCGCTGTTTCTCATGTCTGGCCACTGTCTAGCGGCATGTCGGAGTCGCCGGCTGCCAGACACCTCGCGGGATGCGCACGCCCGATAAGGTAACGCTGAAGAGCACTTAGGGAAGGTTTGGGCTTCAGTAACGGGTGGGCTTATACCCACCTGGCGGCTACCTCGTGGGTCATCGCGCTGTGTGAATGGGTTCTCTGAAGACGGAAAATTGCGAGCATCGCGGCGGAAGGGGAAGGCAGAGAGGAGAACGCGAAGCGCGGATTTGCTGAGAGCGGATGGCGTACTTCCTGGCGCCGCGTGCGTGGGTGAGTGGCGTCCTGGCGTTTGTCACCCACATTGTGTCAGCGAGAAGTGGGGCGACGATCATCCTTTTCGGGCGACGTGTGTGCGGCGAGCGTACGAGGTCCTCTTGCTCGGACGAACGCTGCGGAATCATTACGAGAAATCCAGCGGCTAGATATCGACGACAGAGGCAAGGACGATGCTTTGGTTAAATTAAAGACATGAGAAGTAGAGGATAATTCTTACAGAATGTGGCGTTGTGACTTGGGTCGTCGACATCAGCATCTGTGGGGAAGGGTGCAGAGGTGCTGCCAGCGGGGTCCGGCCGTTGCGTGTGGGTGGAACAGTCGGAGTTCGATGAGTCGTGGGAAGGCTCGACAGCCGAATGCGAAGGACGAGTGCGGTACAGTATTACGGACGAATTTGACAAGTGAACAGTTAGCCCAGGGATGACGAGAAATCCACTTGAGTTCAAGCGCCCTGAAGCAGCCGAAACAGCGTGAACATGGCTGTTCGACTGTATGCTTCCCGCCTCGCAATCCCGCATCGCCTGTTTAGTGTCCCAAACTCGATGCGCAAGGTCCTGCGCGATGTAGATACTGTTGGCGATCGTACCTGCGGGGAGCTGGAGAGTCGCAAGCAGTTAGGCGCTCCGTCAGAGTCGATAGTACAGAACAGAACCGTACAGTTCCGTTGTCACCGTGCAGTTATCGCATTCTGCGAGAGATATGACCTATAGGGTTGGTGAACAGGCATACCTTCTCAACGTATCGACGACATGCGACCCGGCTATTCGATGCATCGACAGTGCTTGTCCGCGGGGATATGCGTGATGTAGAATTCCATTCGGAGCTCGTTCCTGCATTCATCTATCCGTCCGTCACAAAGATAGCAAGTACACGAACTTGAACAGACTGACCTCAGTGATTGCTCTCCTGAAGCTTCGCAGGGAGAGCGTCTCGGCCTCGAGGTGCCAATGACGTTACGGACTCTACAGTGTGAATGCTATGAGGAGCGAGCTACCACAATTATATGCCCCGACTCACAGAGCTCCGCACCACGAAGAGAGTGCAGGAGCAATTAATGTCTGGTGCGGCGTCGGCGTCGGTATCGGTGTGGTTCCTCTCCAAGTTTGAGCCTTCAGTTAGAGTCATAGACGCCGGGCGGCCGCTCGCCGCTGAGTCTGAATATGCACCGCTTACCGTTGGCAGCGCAGAAGCGCCCGCCAACCAGTCCTCTCCTCGATCTTCGCATGTCCGACTGTCAGTTGACCGTACAACCTCCGACTCCCAGACTCCGCACTTCCCTCCTCAATGATGATACTCACGTTAGTGGACAGCATAGTCGTAGGTTGTTTGACGTGCCACCCCGCATCAGTCAAAAGTAATTGAGGTCAAAACGTTGTCGAGACGCAATCGACACCTGCATGGTCTGGACAATCTGTACGCAAGAACGGCGCAGTATATGCATGCGCTAATACAAAGGACGAGCGGGCAAACACCTGCGAGATTCACAAATCAAAGTTCAACGACCATTCGGGACGCCCCACCGTCCATCGTGACTCGTCGCCTGGTTCGCGCAAGCAGATATCTGCGGCCAAAGCTGGCCAGCTTCGCCTCATCGTCGAAACCTTTCAGTGACGCGGGGAAGTTACCTAAGCCGGCAGGTGCGAGAATCACCGCCTCTCCTGTCTGCGGATCCTCGGGCTTGTCAGTCGCTCGCTGAAGCTTAGCAAGTCGTGCCACAAACCTTGAGCCTGACGACGTGGTCGAACGCATCATAGTCGGTGAAGTCGGCCGAGACGTGCTTGACAATCGCTTCCCACCACGCGGGGGATGAGAAACGATGCAAGATCGCCATACTGCAGAGGTCGATGAGCACGGGCGGCAGTGCGGTGGGCTCTGTACGCCGTCGGTATACACCAACATAGACTCATGCTTGAACCTCGCACCTTGGGTACTGATGATGACTCTCATTGCAAGGTGTCGCTGCTGCCTCGTCAGGGAGGTGAGCGCCTTTGTCAGGCCCGACATGCCTCTGTTCACGGACAGATACTGTTCGAGCGGCTGGGTCAGACACCCTGACACTCTGACGGCAGACATCGGCGAGCGCACCTTATGAGCTTCATCAACAACGAGGACCTTGCCCGTGTCGACTTCAGCCCGCACGAAAAGGCGAGAAACGATCTCGAAGAGCGCGCATGCGCTGCCTGCATCGATGAACGGATCTGATAGGTCGACAATGGTGAGCTGGCCCGCCTTGAAGCGAGACATCGACTGGTCCTTCTCGGTGTCGACAAAGGTCTTCAAGAGCAACATGCGCTGATCAAGAAAGCTGATTTGCGCGGGACTGAGATCCTTCTTGGCGAGTTCCACCTTCTTCAGGAACGCCGAGTACGTGAATTTCTCTCCCAGCTCGCGCAGGATCGACTGAAGTATGTCAGGTCAGCAGAATGTTTGTTTTTGTATCAATCAATGCGGGGGTTACCAGTATCCGCTGCATATAGAGTGGAGCCGAGTCGGAAGAGCCCACTGCCATCATTGAGAGGATGGCCTCAGCATCGAGCTCCTTGTCCGAGAACCGGAGCGGCTCGACGGCCACAGTACCCCCAAGGCGAGAGTAAGCAGCTCGCATCGTCGCCAACGAGGAACGTGATACGTAAACACGAACTGTTGGTGGACGGACGCCCTCTATGGTGGTCTGAGCAAGCCAAGCGGCTTCGCAAGGCCGTGAACCAGAGCCTCCTTCTCCGAAATGGAGGACAAGACCGCTCAAGGCCTTGTGTGAGACCCCGATGGCATCGTAGCCCGAGATCAACATATTCTCGAGGAGTACCGCTACTGTATGCGATTTCCCGGAGCCCTGCACGCCGCAGACGATGGCAGAAAACGGTGCATTCTGTGGAACGTGCGGGCTAATTCAATCACTGTCAACGCATACGAGTGAAGCGAGACGTACAGTGTTAACATATAGTCGGGGGTCTTGCGGTGCATAAGCGTAGGCCTTGTCGCTAAACATCTACAGTGAGTGCAAACACTTCTTCCTCGCACCGTGAGCTCAGAAGAGCGAGAGCTTACCGGATAGATATCACGCTGCCGAAGACGCCGTATTGGGACCGCCTCTGCAACATTCCCGCTGCGACATAGGCCTCACGCGTGAGCAATGGGGCGGTGATCACCTCATGCTCGTTCGTCACGCCGGCGAGGGGGATGTCGAGGTCGAGGAAGCGGAGTTCCTGTTGGTGTGCACACTGAAGTCAATGATAGGAAAGCTCCGGGCTCGACCAGCCACCGCATACCTCCGGAGCGTCCACCTCAGGCTGCGCAGGGATCAGTGCAGATACACTGGGTAGCATATAGACGACGTACGCTAGCAAGAGTCTCCTTGGAGCTGCTGCCCAAGGATGAGGGCGACGATGTCCCTGACGTGGAGCCGTTCGTGAGACGTGCCTCATTCTACGGAGGCAACATTAGTCTAGGGTCTATCCGGCAGTGGCGGGTGAACGTACTTCTGCTTCCCCCGGCCGGACATCTTGGATGGGAACGTCGTGTACGTCGATGGAAGCCATGTTATTAGCCGCCGCGAATGCTCTAATGACTACCGCAGGGCGAAGGGGTTCAAGGGGAGTGCGATGCTGCAGGTCGCTTCTACCCCCGGCTTATAAGGGCTGGGCATGCCGACGTGATGCTGCATGGCGGGTGTGCTGCGGCTATTTACCCCACCACCCCGGCGTCCGAAGACGTCCTAAGGAAGACGCCATCCGGGGCTTGCTTAGAAGAATGAGTATGAAACGAGGTAAGGCACCTGAACGTGCTCTGCACGGGTCGGACATGCATTCGAGCAGGGTCGACCGACGGAGGTCTGAACCTGGCATCGGCTCCGCTCGGTCCTGAGGCGCATCGTCTGAAAGTGGCAACGGCATCAGGGCTATGCGCCCCGTTCAGCGCGAACACCCCTCAGCTTGGAAGTGTCGTTTACATCCTGGCTGAGGGTCAAGGTTCGTGAGACGGGCGGAGGGCATGAGGTGGGATCCTCTTACCGCAGCACCAGGGTTTGCCGACCTGCAGGCGGAGAAATGTATTTGTGCCTCCATGACGGTTTTCGCTCCCCGCAAGTAACCGTATGATGAGGGCAAATCACTCTCATACGTCGGCGTCCGCATAAGCTCCAAGGTCACAGATGCGAGGAGAGATGGTCTAGTATGACGCCGGCAGTGGTATACCAAAAAGTATGGGGGACGTATCGTATATATAAGATATAGCGTGCAGTACGTCAGCCCAAGAGAGAAACCGCGGATGCTTGACAGCGAAGCTGGCAGGATTAGTCGGCGAGCGCCATACGCGACTCGCCGCCGTCGAGGGTCACGCGCTTTCGCGTCTTGATGAGTAGGTACCTCCGCCCAAAATGGGCAACTTTTGGTTTGCCCTGAACGAGGGAGCCCGAGGCCGTCTTCCGGGTCGTCGGGAACAAGCCGAGACCACTAGGGCATAAGACAAGGGCCTGACCAGTCTAAGGTTTCGATCACGGCGTCAGCGAGAGTAATGAGGAGCAATACTTGTAGGGCCTTACCTTCAACTTCACGACTTGATTGAAACCTTGGTCGCTGGAAAGGTCGACGCACACGCGCTTGACTACAGCATCCCACCATGCAGGCGAGGAGAACCGGTGGAAGATGGCGATGCTGCACAAGTCGATCAGGACCGGCGGCACTGCGGTAGGCTCTGCGGTACTGGATTAGAGCATGTACGGGAAGGTCAATACGCCGGCACCAACCCTGAGTACTGATGATGACGCGCATCGCGAGGTGGCGCTGCTGGCGAATTAGTGATGTGAGAGCCTTCGTCAATCCCGTATCGCCACGATTGGCGGATAAGTACTAGGGGCACGCCCGAGTCAGCCGGGTGGAGACAGGGTGCTCTGATAGAAATTCGACTAACCTTGTGAGCCTCGTCGACGACAAGGACCTTGCCCGTACCTAAGTCGGCTCGGACGAACAACCTCGTGACGATCTCGAATAAAGAGCAAGCGCTGCTCGGGTCGATGAACGGGTCGGAGAGATCAATGATCGTGAGCCGCCTGGGCTCGAACAGTGAACCTTTGCGGCTCTTCATGGGGTCGACAAAGGACGCGAGAAGGGACAGCCGTTGCTCTAGGCTCGCCTTCTGGTGAGGGTTCATGTCCTTCTTGGCTTCCTGGACTTCTCTCAGGAAAGCATTGTATGTGAAGTTCTCTCCCAGCTCGCGCAATATGGACTAGGAATGCGAGTAAGGATAGCACATATTGAGTTGCTCAAACGTTACGTACCAGGATAGATTGCATGTATAGAGGGGCAGATTCCGATGAGCCTACCGCCATCATCGAAAGGATCGCTTGAGCATCCAACTCCGAATGCGAGAATGTCAGCGGCTTCACCGTCACGTCCTCTCCAAGACGCTCGTAGACTCTCTTCATGGTGGAAAAGGACGACTTTGACACATACACTCTCACAGACGGAGGATCAAAGCCGTCCAATTTAGCACAGCCGAGCCAAGCTGCTTCACAAGGAAGTGCGCTCTGACCGCCCTCACTGAAGTGGAGGACAAGGCCGGAGAGCGCCTTTTCGCACGTGCCGATAGCAGCGCAGTCGTCGATCATCATGTTCTCAAGCAGGACCGAGACCGTATGGGACTTTCCGGAGCCTTGGACACCACAGACTAGAGCGGAAAGTGGTGCGTTCTGCAATTGTCTATGTCAACGGGAAGAAAGGGCGACGGGGTAGATTAGGCTCACTGTATTGACGTACAGACGGGGATCCTGAGGAGATTGGTTGCTACCAGGCTGACTGGATGTGGATTGGAGGCAGCCAGGAGATTGATTTCGGGGCGACACTTACCCAATTGAGAGCACGCGACCTAATACACCGTACTGAGAGCGTTTCTCGGAGATCCCGGCAGCAAGCCATGCGTCACGGGTAAAGAGAGGAGCAGTCATCATTTCATGACTCTCTATAGTGTCACCAATAGCTAGCTCATCACATAGAAGAGCAAGCTCCTACGAGTGAGTAGTTGAGCACATATTCCGACGGTGGGGTCGACTTGTCGAACGCGACCTACCTCGTCAGTAGAATCGCCGTACTCCTGGATGTACCGGTAAAGTTCAGCAAGATATTTTCAACAAGACAAAACAGCGATACTCACAGTATCAGAGCCGTCCGCCCGCGTTGTCGCCACGGGTGTTGATGTCAGCTTCGTTGTCATTCTCGTCACAGGGCCGACACTGCGTAGAGTAGGAGGGATAGGCATCGCGGTCGTAGACAGCCGCTTGACGCCCGGCGTTTTAGGTTGTATGCTTGACCGGCACAGAGGTCTCTTTGTCTAGAACTGGAGGAGGCAAGGAGGCGGAATGAAAGGGACTTTTGTGGGTGGCAGAGTCACGGTTAGAGCGCGTCGCGAGCGCTTCAACGGGAGTCGCGTCGCGTGTCCCAGGTCACCTGATCGCCTTCTTTCCCTGCTGCAGCCTGCAGCTCGCCGGCGACTCCGAGACTCGGAGTAGACCAAGCTCCCTACCTTCACCCTTCTAGTCGTCATTCCGCCATGTCTCTCTTCGAGGTTCCAGGCTGGAGCGTCCCTGCGGCACCAGTCCCTCAGCAGAGCAAGAAACGCAAACGTGCACCCGCGAAGGAGAAGCCCAGTGACGACGTCGATGAGGCGCATAGGATTCAGAGCGCGCAAAAGAACATCGAGAAATTGATGCAAGCTCTGGGCGCGGGCTCAGATGCGCTAGACGGGGAGGATTCGGGGAGGACAATCAAGAAAAAGCGGGCCGGAAAGGAGAAAAAAGGCAAGGGCGCGCAGACAGAGCCTGAGAGAGGTAGGAAGGCGGAACGAGAGGGAAAGAAGGCGGATGAGCAGCGTGCGGTGAGCAAGGAGAAGAAAGCGACAAGGGAACTTGGAGCGACCCGCGGCGCCGACCAGCCTCAGGAGAGGGCACAACCGACTCAGAAGAAGCAAAAGCAGAAGCAGAAGAAGGCAAAACGTCCCGACTCCGTAGATGCCCGTTCAGATGCCAGCTTATCTCATGACGCTGCCATTTCCCCTGTATCTCTCAAATTTGAAGCTGTGGGGCAGGCAGCGTCGAAAAAGTTAGCGGGCAAGTCCCATGAAGGACCCAAGGACGAAGGCCTCACGACGCTCCAGGCCAATATGAAGAAGAGTTTAGACGGTGCCCGGTTCAGGTATCCGTATTGTCTCAGCCTCGCAGGACTTCGCTCATAAGTCTCTATTAGGTGGATCAACGAGATGCTCTACAAGTCAGACAGTGCCAAAGCTCGCGAGCTCATGAGCACAGACCCAGCCGTCTTCGCGGACGTACGTGCTGATTCCTCCGCGCCAGGATTGTGGGTGACGTAGTCCTCTTACTTAGTATCATACCGGCTTCCGCCACCAAGTGGAATCGTGGCCCACCAATCCGGTGTCGCACTACATCTCAACGCTATCCTCTTACCCTGCCAAGACCGTCATCGCTGATCTGGGTTGCGGCGACGCAGCCCTCGCGCGCGCTTTGGTTCCGAAGGGAATGACTGTGTTGTCCTTTGACCTTGTCTCGGACGGCGCCTATGTCATTGAAGCGGACACCTGCGTTCGCGTGCCTTTGCCTGGTTCTGAGAAACCCATTGGCACCTCCGCGAGCAACTCCGACGACAGCACTGAAGGAGAAGGCGAAGGGCAGGTGGTGGATGTCGTAATCTGTGCCCTCAGCCTGATGGGCACGAATTGGCCTGGTTGCATCCGCGAGGCTTGGCGGATTTTGAAAACCGAGTAAGTAAAGCAGACTTCTGTAACGCTCAATGCGTGCGCTTACATATCTCTTAGTGGGGAGTTCAAGATCGCCGAAGTGGCAAGTCGATTCACGAATGTCGACGAGTTCACCTCCTTCATATCGTCCTTCGGCTTTAAACTCAAGTCAAAGGTGTGCCCCTCTTTGCATCACTCATAAGAGATCTTCTGACGCGCGTTCAAGGACGAACGGAACACGCATTTTACGCTTTTTGAGTTCAAGAAGGTTCCTCGCAAGGCAAAGAGCGAGAAGGACTGGAAGAAGCTCATGGCGCGTGCGAGCATCCTGAAGCCGTGCGAGTACAAGCGACGATAGCGTGCTGCCGCATGGCTCAGTACTCAGGTAGGTTTCTCGTCCATTTTCATAAAAAGTCGTTCGAATGACCTTCGCGGTGGTACGCGTAGTAGCGATTGGTCGAGTCTATGTCATGGCCCTATCTGCAGTAATATGATCATGCTCCTTATCTCCGCTAAATGCAATTCCTGCAAACGCATGATTCCGTCAGACCCCAGCATGACGGCAAGTGCGCCTCCTGGATGGCTCTGCGTCTGACCATTCTATTGAGTAGCCCTTCAAATCACGTACTCTGTTACGTCGCCCATCATGCACGTGCAGCGAGACCATCGCTCGAGTTGCGCCCCCGTCCCCAGTGCAAACCCTCCCTTGACCTTGTCCCGCACTCATACCTGTCCCTCCACCCTCCAATGTCGCCCTTCCAGCGCGGTCCGAGCGCACCTCCACGTCCCACCGCGTCAGTATGCGCATCCAATCCTGAGATGCATTGCCTTGACTGACTCGTAAAAGCAGGGCCCAGGCTGCCCTGCAAGACCAACTCGCGGTCTTGAGTGCACAGGCACTCGAGATCAGCACCCGTCTCAACGCGCTCTCCCTCACGGCGAGGCTCCCGCCAGAGATACTCTCCGAGATCTTCCTTACTCATGCCGCACGCGTCCAGAGGGAGCAGCTGGACAGCGTCATGAGTGACCGCGGTTGCATGTCCAGGGTATCCTCGTACTTCAAGTGGATCTACGTCGCCCATGTATGTCGACACTGGCGGGCGGTTGCGCTCGCCTGCGCCGAATTCAGGGCTTTTCGCGTCTTCGAGGCGTGGACGGTGCCCCAGGGCGTGCTCTTTGGCCCTGAACCCGACAAGACGAGAGGCTTCCCGCTCACTGTGGTCTACCATCAGAACGTTCAGTACCATTGCGAGCGGTGCACGACCTGGTATGAGTCCTCGTTCGGGCTCCAGGAGATCCAGAGGCTGTTTCCCCGTATCAGGCACCTAGTCATCGTGATAGAAGAGGATTCCGGCTTGCGCGAGCTGTGGGAGTATCTGTCCCAAGCAAGCGAGTCTCTGGAGACGCTGCGCATAGGGCTTCGTGGAAATGCTTGGAGCTACCACACGGCAGATGAAGGCTCAAAGCTCACCCTTCCAAACGGGCTCTTCGCCTCCCGCACCCCCCGACTACGGTCACTCACCACATCGTACGTGAGCTTCAGCTGGTCCAACACCCTCCTCTGCTCCTCGCTCCGTCACCTTGAGATCAGCGGACACCCAGGTCATCAAGGCGAAACGGACCTGGGAGAGTTCATCGCGACGCTTGCCACCATGTCCTCCCTCGAGACGCTCGTCATCGACTGCTTGCCGAAGGCCGGACAGCCTGTCGACGTGGTCGCTTTCCTTCCAAACCTGCGCCTGCTTCGGATGATCACATCCTTGGGTCATGCAGCGTCGTTCCTGTCTTGCCTGCGCTTCCCTTTGACTACATCGGTGTCCTTGAGCCTCCAGAATCGTGAGGATACGCCCGCGGAATTCTCGGTCTTCGTGCAGGCCTTCTCCAGGATTGTTCAGGAGGCACCGCTTCACACGCTTTCTTGGACTGTCCCGCCGGAGAGCCTCTGTCTGCAAGACGAGCAAGACGAATCGTGCCTCAGGGCGTGGGCGGGCAGCACTACCGCTGTCGAGAACCTGTGGGTCTCAGGGCCGGATGTCATCGATGTCATCCCGCGCCTGACAGTCACGGAGAGGCATGCGCGTTACACCGAACCCCTGCTAGCCGCCCTTTCTCTTCCTCACCTCAAAGCAGTGCACCTCTCTGGCGCCATCTCCTCGCAAGAACAATGGCAGCGCGCCTTCGCTGGCGCACCGAACGTCGCGCTCGTGAGGTTCTCAGGACGTGTTGGCGATCAGCTTGGGACCAGTCTCAGTCAAGCTATGGTAGTAACGACGCGAGGACGAGCAGAATGCGCCGCGCCCATTATGCCTCATCTGCGCACACTGCAATTCTCGAATGTCCGGCTCTCATCTCTGCGTGCAAATGCAGGCCTCGAATTCTCCTGCTGCTGTGACGACTACGAGGAGTCCCGAGAGCACGGGGGAAAGAAGACGATTGACATGGAGGACCTGGTTCGCGGAATCGAGCGCCGTCGACGGCTGGGCGCCGATGAGATCGAGCGTATCGAGTTCGTCGACTGCACCCACATGAAGATGTCGCACATGCAGCCGCTTCTGAGGGAGATATCCACAGTGGTATCCGACGGCGCTGTTCTGGAGACGGCGGCTTGCAGTGGCAGGACGTCGTGATGTGTGTTTTGTGACTAGTGACTACGTTCATTCTTGCATAGCTCCCTCCGCCGCAGCGCTTGATTCCCCCGAATAACCGACGTTTATCTTTGAGAATACACTGCTGCAAGGTGCAGTCGTAGCTCATAACCAGCAAGTTAGCGTCAGCGTGACACTGAAAATGGGGTACTCTCACAGAGACACGTGACCGCGACAGACCAGTTTGCCGCCGAGTGGAGGTCGGCTGAGACACGCGCTCGAGCTCTTCTCTCTCACTCTCCGCGACGTCTGCCTAGGATAGTCTCGTTCCCATCCCTTCTGGGCGCTAACTGGACGTGCTCCAGAAGGTCTGGTGCATTTCGGGCTGATTTGGGCCACTCGTGACGGTCGGTCACGAACCTAGGCCCACCATGTGGTTGGCGTCATCAGTATTACTCAACATGTACCGTCCCGGAAATGTGTGAAGTCTCGTCTGCAATAGAGCTCTCGCAAACCGTCTGCACCACTATTGCCCGTTAGCCCGTCGCTCCTCTCTACTAAACCAAATGCTCTAATTGTCAACCTATCCCCTCTCTAATACTTATGGTGCCTTCTGACAATGCTCGGGCGTCGTCTCATACCGAGGCTCGGAAGCAGTCCTACACACTCTTGGACGAAGCTCGCGCGAAGGCCCAGACGAAAAAGAAGTACAACTCTGCGGCGACTCGTCAACTCATGGTAGAAGAGTGCCAACGTCGCACAGGCCTGACACCCTATCCCGAGCAGCTAGATCTGGCTGAATGCATCCTCCTCGGCCTGGATACTACGAGCATTGCGGGGACTGGCTGGGGGAAGACCTTACCTTTTGTACTGCCATTATTTGTACCTCAGTCACGAGGGAAGATAATCATCATTGTATCTCCCCTTAATGCTCTGGAGGCAGACCAAGTGAGATCATCTCAGCAACCTCAAGGCGCGTACTGAATGGTTGCAGGCTGAACGCTTTCGCAAGATGAAGATATCCGCTGCTGCAGTGAATGGAGACACGCATACGAAGGAACTACATGAGGTGCCATGAACAACACACTGCAATGCACATCTAGTGTTCTGACTACATTGGGCAGAAAATCGCGAAGGGACAGTATTCCATTCTAGTTATAGGCCCGAAGTTGCTTGTCGACCGGCAGAGCACTTTCCGTCCCCTCCTGAGCGACGCCAAGTTCACGAAGAGGGTGTTGGGGCTGATTGTTGACGAGGCCCACTGCATCACTCAGTGGGGGAGTGATTTTCGCCCGGAGTATTCTCAGTTGGACGCTATACGTGCTCTCCTCCCACTTAACACGGCGGTGTGTGCCTTCTCCGCGACAATGAACCCTCCGGCCCTCGCGCAGACTCGCAAGACCCTCCACATCGCCGCACACCGCTCCTTCCATCTCAATTTGGGCAATGACAGGTGCAACATAACCTGGGAGGTCCGCTACATGACCGCTGCCAAGTCAGACCTCGAGGCGCTCGCATTCTTGCTGCCTGAGGATGCTAGCTCGCTCACCCGGTTGCCGAAGGCGATGATATTCTTTGACGACATCATGGTGTCCATGAAGGCTCAGCGTTGGCTCATGGAGCGTCTTCCACCGGCTCTCCGAGGCCGAGTGAAGGTCTATAACTCACGGCGTAGTCTGCTCGCGAAGGAGCGGACGATGCGGGGCTTCCGAAACGGCAGCGTCGACTACTTGTTGACTACAGAGGCGGCAGGAATGGTGGGTACCGTCCAAATCCGAGACGATGGGTTACACTTGCTCACAGAGGTTACGCAATAGGGCTGTGATATCCCTGACATTGCCTTAGTGGTGCAATTCATGGCGCCCGACTCACTGTCAGTATGGATCCAACGCGCGGGGCGTGCGGGGCGTAGAGCTGACATACAGGCTCGTGCGGTGCTGTTGATTCAACCGTCAGTATTCCAGGAAAAGGGGAAGCAGTCGCGACGTGAGGGAGAAGCTGTCGTGTACGTGAAGGAGATCGAGGACGGATTACGCCTGTGGGTCGAGACCCCTCCCGAGCGCTGTCGCCGAGATGTCGCCGATGAGTATTTCGATAATCCGCCCAAACGGAAGCGTACGTACCAATTCCAAGTCCAGAAGATCAGCGTGCAAGCGTCCTAATCCCGATGATCAATCAGCTCCCACGGGCGAATGCTGCGATAACTGTACGCACAGACGACGCAAACAGCGGACGACCACTGCCCTGCCCGTTCCTTCACCGCCGAACGCCCCCGCTGAGCTCGAGTCCGCATCCATGGATAGCATACCTGCAACGCCGCTGGCCAAATCCGGAGCGGAGTCGCAGAGCGACGTAGTAGATCCTAATGTGCAGCAGCCCATTCCCGGGTTAGTTACACCGGCTGACACTGGATCGGAGGACGTACCACGCACCGCTATCGCTGGCCCAGTGCTCGCAAGTGGCTCTCTGCCAGCAGAGGAGGAGAGCGACCCCTTCGCTCCCGAGAATTGGCGGGCGTACATGCAGCTGACACGTCCTGAAGCGGAGAAGGACCACGCCCGGAAGCTACTGCGGGAATGGCGATACAAGACGTGGCTTACCCTGTACTCCCATCAGCTCTTTGGCCCCGTAGGCATCATGCCTGATTCCGTGGTTTCTGGCCTTGCGTCACGGACGAGCTTTTCCACCGTCAAAGATCTCGCGGGGCTGCGATGGGTGTTTGCGAAGCGACATGGCCGTGAAGTTCTGGACCTGTTGCACGCCTCTGATCGCGAATTCGCGTTGGCGTGATTGGAGGTAGCGCGAGCGAAGGCCGAAGCAGCGAGGGCGGAGAAGGAGGTGAAAGAGCGTGCACGGGTGGAGAAGGCAGAGACGAAGGAGCGTGAGAAGGAGGCCAGCAGGCTCGAGCGTGAGCGCAACAAAGTCCGCAGAGAGCTCAATGCATTGAGGAAGAAGCAGGAGACCTTGAGGAAGAAAGAAGAGCGCGAAGCCAACCGACGAAGGACTCAACTGGAGAACCTCATGAAGGCCCAGCGCAAGGCCTTGGTGAAGGCGGCGAGGGCGGCAGCGACGAGAGCGCAGTCCATATTCCCAGGACTCGAGGGGCCACCTCAGAACAGACGTTGTAAGCGCAAACGCGAGGATACGGAGACGCCTTCGCCGAGCAAGAAGCAGAGGGAGGACGCGAAGGAGAATGAGGTGGTGGCGGGGAGCAGCGCAGACACGCCAGGACCTGTTCGCCCACGTCCACATCCTCGCCCGCTGTACAAGCGCACTTCTCCCACGACGCCTCCTCCGCAGGGCGACACGTGTACCGCCTCGTCTCAACGTCCTCCTCTCGTCGCCGTTCTGCCTGCCCCCCAGGACTCGCCCTCTACCTTTCCTAGTAGCCCTCTAGTGGAGAAGACACGCTCCGAGGCGATACCTCAGGCTCAACACGCCGCCAACGCGATAGTCCTCCGCCCTCCGATGTCTGCTGCTTCCGACCTCTCCCTCGACGCTCCTTCATGCTCGTATCCTGTTGCATCTTCGGCGACACACGGGCTCTATGCTCCTCTGCAGCTACCGAGCTGAGCCTTGACTCCATAGTACATGATAGGTAAGCCATATGCTGCTTGGACATCCCCATTGCGCGTGGGGGTCCCGCTGTATCTGAGTCGAGCTGACCATTCTGCACAGTCGCTTGATCGCCATATTAATTGAAGTCTGTCTATTCTGCAGTATAAATCTCTGTCCTCGCCCGTTCAAATCGGCGGTCGCTCCACCACCTCTCGATCACCCTGTCTCCGTAGAGCTGAGTAGCTCCTGCAGACACGACATCGGTCGCATGGTCCGCTTTACCCCCTTTGATTACCCGCGCCTCCTCGGGGACATGTACTTGAGAGGCGAGGAACATGTCGATGAGACGTTGCACGTCTGCTTCCTTGGACGGGCTACCGTGACGTGCCCCGCGTGCGAGAAGGGCCGGAAATTGCGACGCAATGTTCGCCTTGATCGCGCGTAGTACTGGGATAGCAGGGGACACCTTCTGGATATACGCCAGCGTCGCTCCAGGCCCAAACGACCTCCATGTGACCTAGGGGTTCGTGTATCAGGTGAGTCTCTGTGCGTCCTTTCTGTTTGGACGGTCAACGTCTGCGCTAACCTTGATGTCTTTGATGTTATGTTCCTGTGCAAGATCAACTGCCTGAAATCCGTCCCGCTTGCCCGTAAGATTCACAAGCCAGCAGTGCCTCCGGACGTAGGATCTGCACGTCAATCAAGTTAAGTCTCCACTCTGTCTGTGAACGAGTGCATTGCTTACCGAAGTTCCTCAGGCCACTCAGTGCGAAGCTTATAGATGAGCTCTAGTATCTCAACCGCGTACTTATGGTTGCCGCCGCCCGCAAACTGGAACAGCATTGTAGGGAGCAAGTCTTCCATTCGCCCGACGTCACCGACCTTCATCGCCTCACGCAGGTCAAAGTACGGGAGCAGGTCGATGCTGAACATAACCATCTGCTGCTTGACCTCGTCGCGCTGCTGCGGTGGTAAGTTCTCAAGCTCTGCGAGGGCCCGACGTGAGGCATGCTGATCATAGATCGTGTCTAGGAGGCTCATGAGCTCATCCGGCTTCCGCGACACGAGTTCCATGATGTCCTTGACTCCAGCGACCTCAACCCAGAGAGCCAGGAAGTTCGCCTCGCCGACGTGCCATAGCGCCTCGTCCAGGTGATGCCAGAAGACACCCTTCGTTTCCTGTTTCATCAGCCCTTTCCGACTGAGCATCTCGAAAGCCTTGCGCAGTCCGACCCCAGCGGAGGTGCCGAGGTATTGCGCGTGGAGTGAGTTCGCGAATGCCATCGTTGCATGGAACCACCCGAAGACAGGCTCCACCCAGTCCATCCGTGCAAACGAGTTCGGATCATCGTGACGATAGCGTGCGAGGCCGCGGATACGGTCCACGGTGAGCTGGTCGCCTGCCCACACGAGGACCCTCTGTTCACCAGTACGTCGCTTCTCCTCCTCGGAACCCCATCCCATCTGCTCGAGCCAGATACTGTTCATAAGCTGATCGGTGCCGTCGTAGCTGCTCTCGTCGACTTCAACAGTTTCGAGTATGTGCTGTTGGGTGATATGCTCCGGCCCGCATGGGAGTAGGTCTGTCGGTGGCGGTGGGGCAAAGAGGAGGCTATCGCGATAAGGGTACTGCGTGAAGGCGGGCGAGTCGAGCAGGAAGCGCAGAATGCGGTGACGGGCGTGAGCGCGCAACCACGCGCTAGCAATGGGGTCTCCAGCGTAGAGGTCGTCAACTGGAAATGGCTCCTCTGCCTCGAGCGCTGCCTGGCGCGATGCCTTCACCTTGGATGAAATATCTGGCGGGAGGAATGCTTCCTTCGGAAGGACCCAAATCGTCGCAGCAGAGGCATTGATGAAGTGACTGAGGTTGTGTGATCGTTGTGAGAAGACCCGCTTTGGCACGTTGAGATTGTCGTGCGATCCGAGGAGAGCTCGTTGTCCTACGTCCAATCGTGTGTCAGCCTTCGCGCTTTTTGCAATGCTTGTGAATGCATCCGCCGTCCACTTGTGGCTCATCGTGAGCCCGAGTGCGTGCAAGGTGTCGAACGCGCGAGCCGGAATTCCACATGCTTTGAGAAATATGGACCAGATCATCGTGAGGCGTGAAGACGCATGTGAACGCGAGTATGCGAGCATAGTGATGATTGTGAGAATAATCTAAAAGCAACACGAGATTGGCATATGTTACAAAGCATCGAGAGGTGTTGTAAAACAGTACGTGGAATGGGTTCTTCTGCGTGTTTTCCCTACGCTGGCGGGGGCTCCAGGCAAGCTGTTGTAGAAGTAGCCAGAGCCTTGGAGCGTGCTTGGTCTGTGTGCGGATCCCAACATCACGGAACTTGACCCCCGTGAGGTTAGATGAAGAGAGAGGATCGTCCGAGGGTGGGCGGAGTTCAGCAGATGCGACTTCCTCCAGTTCCTCAACAAGGAGATCTCCAACTCGCTCAACAATTAAGTCTTTCATAGCGGTCCCACGCGTGCCGGTGCGATCTTTCGTCGGAGGGCGCCACCATTTGTCTAACACGCTGAGAAGTGTCGGACTATGCATGAAAACTGTGCGTTCGTGTGTGACCTTGTAGCTCGCAGTGCATCCAGCGTCGCCCCAGAATATTGCCTCCATGAATAGCTCGAGATTCAGTCCTTGCTTGCGCATGAAGTCCAAGATGCTCTCTACACGGGCCTGAAGACTCGGACCATCATTACCGATGGAAGCTTGCAGTGCGGCCGTATAGCCGCTGTAGAAAGAGGAAGCCGGATTCCCTCGAGGGGGAACGTGTGGGAGGGGGTCGTCTAGCTCAGGCTCAGCCGTAGGATCATCAAATTCGAGGTCGGCGTCGAAGTAGTCATCGCCGAAGGCATCCCAGTACTCTTGGTCCTCATCCGAGTCCATAGCAGCAGACAAGCACGAACGAAGTGACTTTCCGGATACGGCGAGAAGCTCTTCTGCACCGTCTCGATGACTCAAGACTAATTACATTGCGGTGACTCGGAGTAACAGCCGAGGCAATGAGGTGACCCGATGTGACCCCGAAGTAACGAGTGCGCCCAAATGGCCCGAAATGCACCAGACGTTCTACAGGTCTCCCTCACCCGGCGCTAACCAACCAGCGTGCGAAATTTCGAAAAGTGTCCTTCGCTCCCATTGGCTCCTCGCGCTGAGCGTAGCGAAGTGTTGG
>MU277793.1:0-43360 GCA_022385805.1 Pilatotrama ljubarskyi
GTGGCTGGTAGATACTGGATAGTTCTAGCACAGCCACATGTACAGTAGTATATAAGACCGCTCTGTAGGAGCAGATCTCTAAGTCACTTTCTTCTCTCAACCACTACGTGTGCCTCTATCAAGTGCTCCACAGGTAAGTTGAGCTTAGCGGGCTTTCCGCTGCGTGCCAAGCCCTGCTCAACACTATTACTAAGCGCCTAGTTCAACAGAGCCGGGCCCGGCACATCACTAATTGTGCGGATGGCACTTATAGGTGTTCTGCACAATTCTCGGGGACAGTGCCAGAAAATGAATAGAACGACAGGTTGAATTGACATGAACATCTCGAGAGCTATCGTGAAAAACACTGGCAGAAAATGTGAATCCTACCCACAGTGGCCAGTATTTGCTCAGATTCGGTCAGCAGATGTTCGAAATATGCGACTTTCGACCACTCCGACACTGTTCGAAGTGTTAAATATTCAAGCTCAAATTTCGACTAGTACATTCGACTATGCTATGTGCGGAATTTCGACTATCTGCCAGCCTCTGTGCGACTTTTCGACTGGAAAATGACCGAGTTTCCTGGTCGATTTTCGACCATCTTTCTGCACCCAGTGCAAGACGTCCCCACTGAAAGCGCGGGGAAGTCGGAGACAAGTGTACCAGGCAGTCGCCACCACCCAATCAGACAGCCTGAACCGGTTTGCGATCGCGTGCGTACTTTGGGAGCCCGGAGCCACGCTGGGCCAGCACTTGATGACCACGAAGGAATACTTTACAACCTGGATATCGTATATGTCCGCGCCGCACCGCGCTACTCATTACCGTAAACATTGCGAAGCCCGACCCAACCCAGCCGCACGAACCCAAGAAACGAATAGCAGTACGATGGCAACCGCACGCAGGCCGGTCCGAAACTCAAGAAAGATAGATGCTCGTAGATCCCAAGCCGCCTCAGCCCCCGCCCACCTAGAGAGCGAGCGGCCCGAGCACATGTATGGCTCGGACGCCTCGCTATGTGTGGCTTACGCGGAAGACACCCTAGGGGCTCGTCAAGTGCATGCCCAGCTCCGTGCGCCGGGATGCGAGACGCCGCACAGGTCGGGCATACGCCTTCCTAGGCGGCGCGTGACGAGCGCGAGCGCTGCTGCGTGCCCGACTGTGCGACGTGCATGGCTATGAGGGCCTGTCGACGAGGGTCGACCGGCAGATCCTGCACTTCCCAAGAACGCATCAGCCTCTGCGGCATCGACACGACGCGAGGAGGCACTCACCAGACAGACAGACACGACACGCTCGTAGCTAATACCGCACCTCGTCCTGAAAGCTCAGCTCCTCCGCCGCGAGGACCTTCCGTCCCTTCTCCTCGTCGAGCGGGTCGAGACACAACCACCGCTCGCCCGGCGGCCGCTCGACGCGCCAAAAGCGGCACTCCGTCCGCCCGCCCACCGCCTGCGCGAACCGCACGTCCAGTTGCTCCTGCACCAAGGGTGCCGCCGCCGAGGATGCTGTGGGCGGCGACAGCTTGCCCTTGACAGCCTCCGCGACGCCGTTCTGCGCCTCCGGGGACCATATCGAGCCAGGCGAGGGCGTCTGCTGATACGCGCTAGCGCTAGACGGAGAACGGGGTGCGGACGGGTCGAGGACGATCTCGGTACACAGGTAGCGCAGCGCGGGGAGGTCCTCTGCGAGCCGCCGCGCGAACGCCTCGGTCCTCGACTGTGGCTTTGGCATCGACGCGCGCGGGCTTTCCGCATCTGCATCGTCGTCATCGTCGCAGTCGTCGTCGGGGGGGACGCGGTCGAAGGGGACGGAGGTCCTATCCCAGCGGAGGACGAAGGTGGTGAGCGTGCTCGCGAGCGGCTTGAGCGTCGCGGCGAGGTCCCTCTGGACACGTCTCGGTCAGCGTCTCTTCTCTCCCACGGCGCTGCGACGGCCTTCTCTACCAAGAAAAGCCGCTCACCGTGACATCCGACCACCTTCCCGCCTCCTCGATCCTTACGACCAATGCCTTCACGCCAGCGCTCGAACCCGCCTCCTCCCCAAGATCAAAGAGGGTCCTCAACGCCTCCCGTCCTCTCTCCCTCCTCTTCCTAGCCTCCAACGCGGCATCCTGGGGCCACCACCCCCTCCCCAAGCCCAGCCCCACGCTCAACGGCGCCGTGTCGGTCAAGACCCTCTTCACCATCTCGACCTCCTCCATGCCCGCCTTTCCCAAGCGCGGGGCGACGGCTCCAATCTCGAGATGGCGGACAGGACACGTGAGACCGAGGGCGTAGAGCCCGGGGGCGAAGCCGCTGACGCGCGCGAGGGGCGGGAAGGAGCTGTACAGCTGCGAAGTACGGTTCGCCTCGCGCGTCGCCTCCATCCCCGGGAGCGGCGGCGGCCGGGCGGGGCCGTCCTTTCCGGTACTCAGCCCCCTCGGTCTTTGTCCATCCGCCGCAGAGGGATCGGACACCGTGAACACCGCGTTCGGCAGCGCCCCGCGGACCCCACACCCGTCGTACGGCGTATACACGTAGAGCTCTGCCAAGGCGGGGAAGGCATGCACGAGCGGGGTGACCGTCGGCACGCCCGCGATTCTGAGGCGGAGCTCGCGCACGGCGGGGTAGCGGAGGGTATCCGCGACGGTGACGATGACGGCGTTGGAGGCGCAGAGGACGCGGAGTGTCTCCATCGAGTGCGCGAGGAGCGGGACGGGATCGGGGAGGACGACGCTCATACTGACGGCGCACGCTGGGGTGGTGGCGGGGGTCGGCGCGGGGGTAGGAAGACCGGAAGACTGGCCGTTGGGCAGGGATGGGACGAGGGAGCCTTGTGGCGCAGCGGTAGCGGCAGAGTTGGTTTGCGAGCGAGCGGAGAGGGTGGCGGTCCCAAGCGCAGAACCGACAGCGACAGCGGCGACCCAGCCGTCGGCGAAATCGAGCTCGGCCTCCTCTAGATGACACGGCAAGGTCCTGATGAGCTCACACGCGCGGGGGCCGACGTCGCTGGCAGACAGGTGGGTGAGACGGGGGAGGGCAGCGAGCGCGCGCGCGAGGGACGAATCGTGGGCGAGGAGGGCCTCGATGTGTGCGATGCGGAGGTGTGTGAGGGACGAGGTGGCGGCGGTGAGGATACGGACGAGGGAGCGCGTCGGGAACGAGGGGGAGAGCTCGGAGGGCGGGATGGCGAGGTGGAGGCTGCGGAGGAGTGGCGGGGAGGCGGGTGCGGAGAGTGTGCCTGTGTGAGGAGTGGACGAGGGTGCGATGGAGTCCGGGGAGGACGAGCGCGAGGGGCCTGCGGTGGGCGAGCTGGGCACAGAGCCCGCGCTCGCACGTCCGTCTGCGTCGCCCCCGTCCTCTTCTTCGTCTTCTTCTTCGTTTTCGTCTTCGTCGTGCCCATCCTCGCTGCCGTCGTCGTCGGAGACACGTCTAGTACGACCATTCGGTGTGGTGGATGCTGAGGCGCGCGTGTCGAAGAAACGAGCAAAGTTGAGGACGGCGTGTGCGGTGGTGAGATGGACGCCGTCGTCGCGGGTCCACCGTCGGATCGAGCCCCGGGGCATTCTTGCAGGGCGGGTGTTGCAATTCGAGCAGAGAGCAATGGAAAAAAGCAGATGTGGACGTCGCACCCACGCAGAGTGCGCTGTCGAGGCCTTTCTCGCCGTGAATGCGGCGGGGAAGAGCGCGGCGACGGGGAATGACGAGCGAGGCGGAGAGGAGAGCGTGTGCGCAGCAGAGAGAGACGAGTCGTGCGATGTCGAGTCGCTGCCTGAACGCTGCAGAAGAGTGCGTCGCGCGTAGTCCGAGGGTGTGAGGAGAGAGCTGGAAGACGAGGACGACGGCTGAAAAGGGCGGGACGAGGTCCGGAGCAGAGAGCGCCCGCGGAGTCGGTGTCGGTCCACGCACTCCTCCGTTCGCACAAAACACAACAGCGAGCACGTCGGGCAGAGACACGGGGACGATGCGCGCACGATGTCCGACGACGTGAGTGACGGCGAGGAGAGAGAGCGCGAGCGCGAGCGGGCGGAGGGAGACGTCCCACAGCGGTCCTCGGCTGGGGTTAGGGTCTGCTACACTGCACCCGGTCGAATGACTTCATGCGTTCACATGCGCAACAGGGCGACATTAAAAAAGATGCATAGGCACGGGTCGCAACTATCGTACAGCCAAGTCCGTCTACCCGTCCTTCCTTGGCACACATCCGGTCCTCCTCCGTTTTGCAGGGCGAGCAGCTCACTGCTTGCTGGCCTCGAGGAAGCGGCGCTCGGCCTCCTTGAAGTTGATCACGTTCCAAATGGCGGTCAGGTACTGCAGCGCTGGCGTCAGCGGCGTGCACGAGACGGACGCAGACGAGACTTACGTCGGCCTTGACGTTGTGGTACTGGAGGTAGAAGGCGTGCTCCCAGATGTCGATGCCGATGATGGGGACGTGGCTGAGGAGCGGGTCCTGGTTGGCGGTGGTGACGATCTCGAGCTTCTTTGTGTCCGGGTTGTAACCGAGCCAGCCCCAGCCGGAGCCCTGGATAGCGGCGGTGACGGTGTTCATCTTCTTCTTGAAGGCTACGTTGCGCGTTCAGCTGCCGGCCTCGGCGCAGGAGACGGGACGGGCACTCACCGTCGACGCTGCCAAAGTCGGCGACGATGGCGTCCTTGAGGGGCCCGGCGGCGAGCTGGCCGCCGCCCTGGCTTTCTGGGGCGAGGTTCTTCCAGAAGAGGGAGTGGTTGATGTGGCCGCCGCCGTTGAACTTGAGAGCGGGCTGGAGCTTGATCTGGTCCTTGGGGGAGGGCGCCTTGGCGTAGGACTCCTCTGCGGCGTTGAGACCGTTGACGTAGGCCTGGTGGTGCTTCTTGTGGTGGAGCTCCATGATCTGGCCGGAGATGTGCGGCTCGAGGGCCTGCGCCGGGGTACTGCGTGAGCATGGGGGAACGCATGTACGAGAGTGGACGTACGTTGTAGGGGTAGTCGAGCTGGGGAAGGGTGTGGAGGCCGCGCGAGGCGGCGAGGGAGAGGGACGCGGCGGGGAGTGCGCGCGAGGCGGGGCGGGCGTGGCGGGCGACAGAGCGGGCAAGAGCGGTGAGCACAGACATTGTCGTCGAGGTCGAGAGGGAAGATGCGAGTGCGCACGACCACCAGCCCGTCGGGATATATACGCGGATGACGTCATCACAGCAGCAGCACGTGCCACCGTTCGACCGCTTTCGTCCGATCTCGTGCAGCACCTCCGCGGACACGACTTGGCTTACAGCTCGTCCATCCAGGCAAGTGCTCGCGAGCTGACACTCTCCGCGGACGGCCGATGCGACGCTAGCACCCTTCGGGGGCCCTTGTGAGGCCTCTCTCGACGCTCCTGCTCGGTGTCATGCCCATCTTTGGCCGACGCGATACTATACACACCATCTATCTACACAACATACACAGCTAGACTTCTGCGGAAACGCTTGGAGAACGACGACAGCCACATCTCGGCCTCACCATCCCGCATAGGCGAATTGCCTTCAGTCCGACTCGACGCGCACTCGCTCGCTCTCTTTCAGAACCCGAAGTTGAACAAGGCCCGCTGCACCTCCTCCAGCTTCTTCTTCTTCGCCAGCAGCTCCGTCCGCGTCGCGACGACGTGCGCGTCTTCCGCGATGTACGCCGTGCACCGCGCATCCGCCTTCGCCGACCCCAGCCCGAGCTTCTCGATCAGCACCGCCTGCAGCCTGTCTGCCAGCGCGTACAGGAGTTTCCTGTCGATCATCTTCGGCACAATGTCGATGAGGTGCTGAGCACAAAAGACCGTCAGCGCCCCCCGCACGCTGGTATACCAGTTCGACCCACCTTGTACGCGATCTGAAAGTACGCCCGCACCTCCGCCATCACCACCAGCTCCTCCTCGTACTCGTCCGCAGGTGTCAGTTTCGCCAGGTCTTCCTCCGTCGCCGGATACCCCAGCTTGACGAGCTCCCCGAGCGCCTTCTTCAGCGACGCCTTCTCCGCTTCGCTCAACGCCTTCAGCGGACGCGGGACCGCAAACGAGAACTCGTCCCTCGACCCATTCCACGGCCCTCCCGCCGACCACTCCTCCTCGCTCGACTCGTCCTCGCCTCTGGCTCCGCCGCCGGTCCCAGCCTTCCCGGCGTGGTACACGCGCGCCTGCTTGTACTGCGCGAGCTGCTTGTCGCGCATCTCCACGTAGTCGCGCGTGTTCTGCGTGAACGGCGGCGCCTCCACCTCGAGCTCCAAGATCGTCTTGAGGTGCTCGACTGTCTTGTCTGCACACTGGTGGACCTGGTCCATCACGGCCGGCCTGTCCTCCCGTTAGCACGTCACTGGCGCAAGACGGAAGAGACGTACGCGACGACACCCTTGAGGTGATGGAAGCGCTCGAAGCGTGAGTGGATGAGCTCCGTGAGGGCTCTCGCGAACTCGGCCTGGACGTTCTCGAAGCAGGCGATCGTGTTCGCCTCCCAGGTTTTCTGGAACTCGTGTATCAGCGACCGTTTGGCCGGGTACGGGATGTTGTTCGGCAGCTCCCTCGTCACCGACCTGTCCCATCCTCCCGTCAGCGCTGCGGCCGATAAGTGCTCGAGTCGCTCACGCTTGGATATGCTGCCGGACCTCCTCCAGGTATACATACGTCGGCGGCGCGCGGCTGACGACCTTCGCCCCCTCCTCGTCCTCGTCGAGCTTCGCGTACTTGTTCTTGTTCTTCCTCGGCGCCCTCTGCGCGTCTTCGTACGGGACGAACGCAGGCGCGGTGCCCCGGATCACATGCTTGTACCGCTCGTACGTCTCCTTGTTCTTCTGGACCAGGAGCGTGTGTCGCGGGGAGCCCTGGACCAGCTCGACCACGTCGTTCCGGAACTTCGTCACCAGATCCAGGACGAACGCGGACGGCTCCGTCGCGATCTGCGGCGGGAGCCCCTCGAGCGCCTTGTTTGTCGCCGCCAGCTGCGTCGACACCTCGCTCATGAGCTTCGGTAGCCTGTCCCCACGCATCAGCCCACGCCCCGACTCAGACTCACAACGCGAGACGCTCACGAGTCGCTGATGATCCGCGTCAACAGCTCGCTGATGCTCTTCACCAGGTTCGTCGTCCCGAACCGGTGCAGACACGTCGACGTGCTCCACGGCCCCGTCGTCCTGAAGAACTGCACCTCGGCCGCGCGCGCCTGGGCGGGCGTGATGCCCTCGAGCCGCTGGTCGTCGTCCGGCTGGCGCGTGCAGTAGTATCCGTGCTGGAGCGGGTGCTCGCGCCCCTCGAGCACGTCGAGCCACATCTGCCGGCGCTTCGTCGACCCGACGGGGATCGTGTCGGGCTTGGTGAGGACGCCTGTGGGACGCGCTCGTGAGTCGCGCGCAGTGAACGTAGACGCGGAGGACGAGAAGCTCACCGATGGTGCGCAGTCCCTGAGGATCGACGTGCTTGGCGATGCGGGCGGCTTTTTGGTTCTCGATGTCGTCTAGAATTGGTAGGTGAGTCGTCGGGCTGCTCACATCCAGCGAGGTACTCACCGCTCATGGGCAGCGCGACGAGAATCAGGCAATTCCCGTCAGCGTACGATGTGACGAGGTCTTCGACGAGGGTCACGATCTCAGCCTCCGCGTTTTGCACGATACCTGCTGGAAGTGAGCGACCCCGCGATGTCGACCGGACGAGCTCGCGCACCTGGGAGGTCCACGAACGACAAGTCCGCCAAGTCCGGGCCCGTCAAGTCGACGCAGATGGTGTTGCGCGAGAACGCCAGCGGCTGCTTGCCGCTCTTCGGGTTCATGAGGTTCCTCACCGTATCGAGGTCCATGTCGACAAAGTGCGCGACGGACCCGCCCGGCGCGGTGCTCAGGATGGCCGCCTGCGCGCGGCGCAACAGGGGCTCGACCTCGTCCTTGTCGGTGATGCGAGGGCCGAAAGGCACCTCCTGGACGCCGTCCTCGAGCGGTTTGCCTGCGCTGTCGAACTCCCAGCGGATCGAGATCTGGCACGACCACTCGTCTGCGGAGTGAGCGAGCCGACACTCCATCGGGCAGCGCGTGCATGTGCCGGCGTCGCGTGGGACGCTGATCTGCAAATGCGACGGCGGTCAGCGAGTGCTGCGCGTCGTTCGCGGAGGGCAAGGCGTGATTACCCCCGAGATGGCCTCGACGAGACTCGACTTGCCCGCGCTCTGGTTGCCGATCACAATGATACGGGGGAGGTCGAGGTAGACCTGCGCGCTGGAGGCATCATCATGGGTAAGCGTGATGCAGGTGAGTGACGACGAGAGAGGAGCACCACACGTACCCGAGCCCGCGGAGAGTCGTGACGAACTGGATGAGCTCCTGGCTCGTCTTCGAGAACGGCGTGTCAAAGACAAGGGCCGCCGGCGTGGAGCCATTCACGACTGTCTGAGGTCCTGAAGCCGAGGTCAGGGTCGGAGAAGATAGCATGGTAAGCGAGGGCGAAGTGAGTGGGCGATGGGGATGGGCGAGCGAGTCGCGTTCGCAGGATGGGGTTTATAACAGTCTGAAGATACGATAAACGAGGAGCAGGGTCAAAGGCCGTCCGACGCCTCCGAACGCGCTGCCTGAATGCCTTTCAAAGACCTTCGCAGACTGCGGCAGCGGCGTTCGCTCACAGTGCAGGGCACGAGGCCGCCCTGGGAGGCGTGCTGCGGCAGTTGCAGCAGCGGGTGTGGGCTCGGTTCTGCTTCTGTCTGCTCAGAAATGGCTCTGCTGCTGTTGAATCTGAGGACTTCTCGATGAGATGTCGCCAGACAGTTTGGGGGCGGCCTAGAGCACAGGCGAGCGTAGCCGGCCCCCTCGACGTCCTCGAAGACATTGATGTATAGGTGAGCTTGACGTCGTTCGTGAGCGCTGTCGCAGCTAGCCTCGGTAGAGGGAGTACTAGTCGGTATCTATCGTGCAGTCGGCGTTGGCGACTTGGTACAATGTAGGATAGTACGTGCGGAAGCGAGAGGATGTGTTGTACAACGAGCGCCTCATGGACGTCGACCACCGTGGCACGGGATGCGGGGAGACGCTCGGTAGTTATTCAAGTTATTGTGTTGCAACATTGTGTCTGTCATTGACACAGCGACGAGCCGTCATTCACAAACATGTCCGTCGCGAACATGAACAATTGTAGCTGCAGCTCAGGCAGGTTGCTAGCCTCGAGTCCGCCCCTGCATAAAATCGCTCCGCGATGTTCAGGTATGGCCAGGGTCGTCACCTCATCTTCTCGCGGTGCGTGCACACTCCTTGTACCGATCGACATTCCTGCAAATACTCATTCCTGATGATCTCCCCAGATGACCTGGAAACGCCTATCTGGCCCCAGGAGGGCTGAGCTGAGTTCCACCGCTGCGCGGTGTCTGTCCGACTTACCCTTCAACCGAGTCGCTCGCAAACCAAAACGGATGCTCGAAGACCTCCCCACCGAACTGCTCTACGAGATCTTCCGTTTAGCATGCACTGACGGCGGGCGCACTGGCTGCTCCCTCTCCCTCGTCTCCCACAGAGTCCGCGTTCTCTCGCGGGCCGCGCGCTTCAACACCCTCACCCTCACCGCCGGTTCCATATGGCAGATCGCACGCTTCTTACGCTTCTTGGAGGACACGGTGGAGGTAGCCAAGCGTGACCGCACGCCGTGCCCCCGCGTCCGCCACCTCTGCGTCGTCACCACCATGGGCGGCTACGGCTGGTGTTGGGACCAACGGGCGAGCGACCTCCGCAGAGGCATCATCGAACACACCGAAACCCGCAGGGAAGGCCTGCCCAAAGACGAGCTCACACGGCTCAACGCCAGCCTGGTCCGACGCTATCAAAGCGCCCTCCAACGCCTCTTCCGTGCCGTCTCCGCCGACCTCGAGTCGCTCTGCCTCCTCCGACGCGATTGCGCGTTCTTCTTCAGCGAGCTGAACGAAACCCCAGAGGGCTACTCCATCATCTGCGACGGCTTCCCAAAGCTCAGGGAGCTGTACTTCTCTGACGGCCAGCCCATCCTCGTCTTCACCAACCCGGCGAAGCGGAACCGGCCCTTCTGTCCTGCACTTACCAAGCTATCGGTGGTCACCTCGTCAAATCCGAAGACTTTCCTCAACCTACCGTTCTGGGCGCGCCACGCACCAAACCTCACGTATTTGCGCATCATCCATCACACGCGTCCCGGCGGGGATCCCGGAAACAACTACCTCCCGGCTCTGCAGGCGGTCCTCGGTACGTACCAGTGTGGGCGTAGAACCTATCCAACCGCAGCATGCTGACGATCTCGTAGGCCGCGACTCCCGCTCGTCTCTCTGGCCGAAGCTCGGGACGCTTCTTCTACTGTACGATCCCGCCTTACGCCGAGACGAGCACGATCCGGAGCAGCTCGCGGCACACAACGAACACGTGAAAGAAGTCTATCGGTTCGTGCTGCAGAGAGTGCCCTTTGCCATGTGCATGGCGTGGTACGAGAAGCAGGACGTCCACCGGAGGTTCGTCCGCTGGCACAGACCCGATATGCTGTGGAACTCGGAGACCGTATGGCTCGACTGGCTCCATCGCAGCGCGGAGGGATCCGGCGCGTTCGTTCCGAACTTCTGGGAGGATTTCCTCCAGGCTTGGATACGCAGGAAGGAGCAGGGTGCGAAGCGGACGCTCTGGAAGCGGCTGCTGGCTTCCCTGAGAGCACACAAGGATGATCAGCGAAGCAGGAGCATTAACTTTAACTGATTTTGTACCTTATCGTATGGTCAGCGAGGAGCTCCCCTAGTACTCGCTTATACCCTAATGCTGTTGACCGTGGCTCGTTGACCTGATCAGCTTCACGCGCGGCCGGCGATATATCAAGCTGCAACAAGTTGACGCTGTGCTCAAGTCGCGGAGTACAAGAGATGTTCCCACGGCTTCTTGTCCCTGCTGGAGCGCCGCCTATGCCTTAAGCTCAAAGATATCTTCTCTTTTAACCTATCCTGGCGCGACGTTTCGACTGTACATGTTCTCCACTGTCCAACGCATCAGGTACTTATTATGTTGAGTGCACAGCTCGTAACGCACGTCAACAAAGGTCTCTTGTATTGCCGCATCCCTATGGATTGCACTGCTCGACAATAAGAGATACTGTATCATGTAGGCCTTTCGCCGGCTGTTGCATCTCGGGATGAAGTATAAGAGGTAGGTAGCAGACGAGCTTCCTGCCTAGCGCTGCGGCCTTTTCCTCTTTAGACTCTCCTGCGGTGAGTGCCCACCCCTTACGGTTCGTCCTGTCCTCACGCTCCTCCCGCAAAGATGACCTGGAAACGCGTGTCGGGATTCTGGAACTTTGAGCTGTGCTCCGCCGCTGAGCGGTATTTGCTCACCGCCTTTCACTCCCGCCACAGACCGCCGCCACGAACTTTAGAGGATCTCCCCGTAGAAGTCCTTGAGGAAATCTTCCGCCTGGCATGTGCGGACGGAGGTCGCACCGGCTGCTCCCTCTCTCTCGTGTCAAAGTTCGTCAACGCGGTCGCGCGTGCGGGCCGTTTTCACTCGCTCCACTTTCTCAGCGGGTCGCTATGGCAGCTCGAAACCTTCGGTAGATGTTGGAGGGCTGCTTGCGCGACTGCGAAGCGAGACGGCACCCCGAAGCCAAGGACTCACCACCTCTGCGTTGTCGTTACCATTGGCTCTCTCCGATACTGCTCGCCCCTGGGCGGAAAGCTGACGAAGCTCGACGAAGGCATCAGAGCGCATCGCGACGTGCTCCTTGATCACCTCTCCGAGGAAGAGGTGCAGGAACTGCATGCTTCTCTCTCTCTCAACTATCGCCGCCTGCTTAACAAACTGCTCGACACCTTCTCCGCCGATCTTGAGACGCTCTGTCTCATACGGGGCGTCGGCGCGGATACTTGGGGCAATTTCGGAGACCTTCTGGGCGGCGAGCCATACGACAAATACGAAATCTACTGTAACGGCTTTCCCAACCTCCGGGAACTCTCCTTTTCCGACGTGGAGCCCGTCCTGCTGCCGTTCCCCGATGCAGCCTCGCACCCAAGGAAGCCCTTCTGTCCCAAACTCAAGAGATTATGCACAGTCACCTGGCTGTTCCACGGCCCGCTCTCTATGCCTCACTGGACGTACCATGCTCCAAACCTCGAGTATCTGCGGATCACTCATAGCCGCTCCGTAGGACTCTCGCACAGCGAGAACTGCTTATCTGCCTTGCAGTCTGCGCTGGGTAAGTCATAGCCTACATTGGTGCCAGTGGTATCCATGGTCCGTGCTCATTGTACGTTCGCAGGCCACGAGTCTCGTTCCTCTGCCTGGCCGAACCTAAAGGAGCTCCTCGTCCTCTTCGAGACCGACTCGTATATTCGCAAGGAGGCGCCCGACCTTGCTGATCGCCATCTCCAAGTCGTGAAGGAGCTATTCGAGTTCATCGTCCCACGGGTACCAGTCGCACTGTGCGTGCCGTGGTACGAGAAGCAGGACATTCGGCACAAGGTCGGCGGATGGCTATCGTTTGATATGAGCAACGCCAAGATGGTTTGGCTCGATTGGTTGCATCGAATCAGAGGAGGATGCGGGGCCTACGTTCCCGACTTCTGGGAGGACCGCTTGGAGCGCTGGATGCAGAAGAACATGCCGAAGCCCCATCTCTGGGAGCGGCTCTTGGGAACAATGGGCGTGCACGCGGACGGAAAAGTACGTGCGGATGAGCAGAAAGACTGGGGTGCTGCGTTGTACGACGCGAAGCTGTGGAGGTTCTACTACTAGAGGAGACACAGCGCGAGCAAAGACTCTTGCTACTACTCACTCACTCGCCGCGCTAACGCTCCATACTAGGGCGGGCCGACGGTTGTGTGGGAAGAAGGAATGAATATGAATCATGGGCAATCGTCAAGGGGCCCGGGAGATACAGATACAGAAGACATGGGAGAGATACATGCGTCGTGCGGGGGAGATGAACCTATGAAGCAGAGAAGCCTAGAACGTCAGGGCGCCGGGACGGCAGCAGTAACAGTCAATCACGGCCGTCCGTCGTCCGACCACTACAAACAGAACCGAAGGATGACATTGTACACGTCGTCGAGCCGCTGCTTCTTCGCCGTCAACTCCTCGCGCAGAGCGGCGACGTCAGGTCTCTCTGCGAGGTACTGAGCGCAGCGTGCATGGAGGCCACTATCAGGCCCAAAGTTCAGTTTCTCAACCAACGCTTCGCGCAGTGCGTCGAAGTACGCATAGAGCAGGTGCTCGTCGATCACAGCAGCGAGATGCTAAGAGAGTCAAAGATACAAGGTACAAGTCAGTACAGATGGATCTCGCAGACCATACGCAGCTGGCGTACGTTGCTCGAGATCTCGAAGTACGCACGGATCTCAGCCATGAGTGAGAGCTCTTCTCCGTATGTCTCCAAGTCCACGCTGCCCTGAGTACCACCAGAGTGCGCCGGGTGAGGCACGGTGACCTTCGCCGCAGACGGGGTGATGGGTCCGGGACCTGAGGGCATTTGAGGGGCCGTTTCCTGCTTCATCGAGGTGCCCTGTCCTGCGAGTGGAGCCCCCCCTCCGGCTGCGACGAAAGAAGGGTTGAACTTGAAGGCGTTGCTGAAGCTGCCGGTCGACTTGACTTCAGGAGTGATCGACGTCGCCGGTTGTTGTCCTATCGCACCCTCAGCAAACTGAACTGAACACGATAGCTAGCGTACAAATACCTGATGCGCCTGAGCTGCCGTGGTTCCCCGCAGGAGCGGTGAAGAATGGACTCTTCGCGTCGGCACCCCCAGCTGAGGCGCCGCTGGGGGGTGCTGGCCATTTGTTTGAATTCAGTATTGTGATGTCGCACTGTCCTTTTGAACTCACTGAAGCTGAAGCCAGAACTCTGGGCCGTCCGCGGCTGGGGCTGCGTGCACCAAAGCCGTTCTGGCTCGCGGGCGGCGTGGATCGGATCTCTTGGTACAAGTTCAGGTACTTGAGGCGTAGATCGGCAAGATCGTCCGTGTTCTGCGTTGCAGGCCTAGGGGGGTTGGACTCGTACTTCAGCATGAACTTCAGCTGGCGCTCGGCAACCTTGGTGTGAGTGTCAAGCAGCTCGAGCAAGGAGGACCTGGTAGGCAATGGCTACTGTCAGCATCTGGATCTACAAATATAGGACCGCCCTGGTTACGCTACTTACCAGACAGCTTTCTCCAGATTTTCGTGAAGGTGAAAACGCTCCTTGACCATGGCCATGAGGATGGCTTTGAACGTGTCCCGCACCGCGTCGAAGCAGACGTTGACGCGAGGCTCCCAGTCGTGCTGGAAACACCGTATGAACGCGCGTTTGACGGAATAGGGGGTGTTGTGCGGGAGCTCGCGTGTAACGCGGCTTGCAGAGAAGACTCTCAGCACAGCGAGGACTGCAAAGGAAAGACGACTTACACTTGAATGGCCTCCCTCACGTCGTTCAGGAATGTCCAATCGCTCGCGCGCTCGGGGAGGGTTCCTAGAGCGCCTGGGAGCCTGATAGTCACGTCACCGGCAGCCTCTTGGGAGGCAAAAGGCACGAATGGCGGGGCGCTGCCTCTGAGGGCGGCAGCGAGGTCTCGGTAGGACGCCTTGTTGCGCTGGACGAGAGCGGGATGCTCCGGGGACCCTTGGATGACCTTCCCTACGTCCTTAGCGAACACGGTGATCAGGCGGTCCACGAGGCGCCATGGTTCAGCCGTCTTTCGAGGAAGGGCGTCGAGACGAGAGTTGCATTCTTTGCGCTGGGTCTTGACCTCTTCCAATAAGCGCGGAAGGCTTGACATGCAGTGCATCAGCGCCATCACGAATAGGAAGGTATACAAGGTACTCACTCAGCGCGGATGAGGTCTGTCTGGCGTTCAGCGACGCTCTTCTCCAAATTCCCGATGCCGTAGCGATGGCGGTGAGCCGAGGTAGCCCACGGTTTCGTCTCGGCGAAGTACCGAGCCTCAGCGACGCGAGCTTCCGCATGGGTGATGTTCTTCCTGCGCTCTGCGTCATCGGCAGGCGAACGCAGTAGTACCCGTGCTTGATACGATGCGCTCTGCCTTCCGTTACATTAACCCAACCCTCGCGCAAGCCGAGAGCGCCGCTCGGGATGGCATCGGGCTTGGTGAGTACACCTGCCAAAGCATCAGTATGTTTTGGACCACCTAACCCCACCGAGACGGGCGACGAGACTGTAGCACGCACGAATAGTCCGTGATCCATCGGAATCGGCCTCTCGGGCGAGCTGACCCGCTTTCTGGGTCTGCAAGTCCTCTGCGCACAGGCGATGAGCCGGATAGTACAAGGGCAGCTGAAAGAATCATGCACGTACCCGTCATAGGCAGCACGACCAGAATGAGAGTGTTGGTGGCATTGATGTACGACTTGACGAGGTTCTCAACAAGTTGCACCTCCTTGTTGCCGCTGTCGTTATGGATGATCCCTGCCCATCTGTATGAGCGGCCCTGCCCCCGGCGCACGCCAGAAGAAAAGATGGGCAACGTAACGTGCCTGGAAAATCGACAAAGGACAAGTCCGGGAGCTCGGGCCAGTGAGTCGACACAGATGACATTACGTGAGAACCGCAAAGGGGCCTGGTCGGCGAGGAGCTTCAATGCTTCGCCGTCCTTGTCGATGAAATGCGTGAGGTCGAGCTTCTGGTTGTTCAACACCGCTGCCTGTGCCCGGCGGAGCATGAGTTCGACATCCGCGGGGTCCGTGAGAGGGTCCCCGAAGGGCACCTCGCGTCCTTGACGAGCCGGCTCGCCACTACCGTCGACCTTCCAGCGGATCGAGATGCGGCAAGTCCAGGCATCGTCAGAGGCCGAGAGGCGGAACTCGATGGGGCAACGGGTGCATGTTCCGGCGTCCCGGGGAACGTTGATCTACAATGAACAACTTCCTCAGGAGGGCGTTTGATTGAGCGACGGAGGACACCTACGCGGGAGATGGTCTCGACGAGGCTTGAGTTGTCGGCGCTTCTATTGCCGACGACCGCAATGCGAGGAAGGTTCAGGTCGATTTGTACCCTGTCAAGGGGCTACACACACGGTAGGTTAGAATAGGCCAAGCTCGCAATCGAGGTGCTTACCCAAGAGCACGGACGTCTTTGATGAAGTCGTTCAGCTCCTGGGCCGTCCTGTTGGACATGATGTCGACGAGCCCTTGAGGGCGGCGGCAGTCGAAGCGAGACTCGTCGTGTCGGGGGAGAACATAGCTAACAGTGCTATATGGAAGGCAGAGATGGCGCAAAGTATGGGATCCAGCGGGGGCTTCTTGAGCAGAGGAAAGTCTCGAAATTGGGAGGGATCTCAGGTTCTACCGCCCTCCTTGTAGGCGACGACGACGAGATGTCGTGAAGGCTCCTTTGAGGACGCCTTGTCAAAAACTGTTTGTAGCCTGTAGGCATTGACCGATGGGAGGCGGTGAGAGCGTGTACATGGGGACAGCTCGTCGGAAGTGGCCTAGGCTTGATCGGGGACAAAGGTCCTAGTACGGCAGTCGACATGTCTCTGTTCACCTCAACCTAGTTGCGGTCCAAGTACTTACATTGTCCTCGTACTTTCGATACTACAGCGACGGAGATTTGGTATAATGCCCGCTGCTCTCTTGTGACCGGTCGAGGCGGTCATGGACGGCTGGTGATACTACGAACGGAGCAAGGGCACGGTCTTTCATAGGCGCTCATGTACGTACGCCGTGTTCGCGAACTCCGAAAGCGGCTCGAGCGAGATCAGCGGCGCCGTGCGCCGCTGTGCTCGAATTCAGAGAAAATACAGCCCTCCAAAGCGGAATGAGACGCTCTAGCGTGGTGCAATACAAGTGGCACCGGTAGGTATCCTACATGCCAATAGCACCCGAGTCCTCGGGCCTACCTTGGTCACCGTCTCCCCTAGGCAGACGTCGCAAAGTGCAAGCACAACCTCAGAGCCCGAAATTGAACAGCGCACGCTGCACGTTCTCCAACCTCCTTTTCTTCGACAGGAGCTCGTCGCGGGCTGCAACAACCGTCGGATCCTCCGCGATGTACGCGCTGCAGCGCTGCGCAGCATTGGCCACCCCGAGCCCGAGTCGTTCGAACAACCGCTCGTGCAGCTGCTTCGCGAAGGCGTACAGGAAGTTGTGGTCGATAGTCAACGGTACGTAGTCGATCACTCGCTGCGCGACGAAGAAGCAGGTCAGTTGAATGCATGCCGCTATACCACTCGTAGTTCTGATATCCCGCAGGGGGTAAGAGCGACATACCTTGTAAGCGACCTGGAAGTACGCCCGCACCTCCGCCATGAGCTGGAGCTCCTCTTCAAACTCGTCCGGCTTGTTCAGCTTTCCGAGATCGTCCTCCGTTAGCCCCTTATAGCCGAGCATTGCGAGCGTGGACAGCGCTTCTTTGAGCAGCTCCTCCTTTTTCAGCTCTTCCTCTGCCGAGTGGGCCGCGGCGGCAGACGCAGGGGGTGCAGCAGACGGCGCAGGCGGCGGAGCAGGGGTGAAGCTGAATGGAACTGTTGGTATGGTCGCTTGCTTCGTCGCAGCTGTGCTGGGCGCCGGCTTGTTCGCCACGACGTCCATGGGCTCATCCTCGTCCTCTTCAGATGACGATTCATCCTCTTCCCCGTCCTCTTCCTCATCGGAGGGTTTCGTGGAGACAGAAGCCTGGGTAGTCTTAGGAGGAGCGGAAGCTGATGCCGGCGCCGGTTTCGTCTTCTTCTTTGCGGGCGACCCGTTGCGAGCAGCGACCTCTTGAGTCTGCTTCGCGGGAGCCTTCGCTGCCTTTCTGCTCGAGGGAGTCGCAGGAACTGGAACATTACTCGTCGCACCTGCTGTGCGTGCTCACCGTCAGCACGGGCATGCCACCACGATCCCCGAGCTCAGCTGATCAACCTCGCTCACCTCGAGCAAACGTAAAGACCGGTGCAGAAGAGGCGGGCGCGGGTGTTATCGTGGGTAGCAGCGCGGGAGTGACGCGCTCGGCGGCGGCCTTGCCCGCGCGCGCGTCCTTGTACTTCGCGAGGTACTTGTCGCGCGACTCGGACAGGTAATGGTCGTTCTGCGTGAACGGGGACGTCTCGAGCGCGAGGATCGCACGGATCTGCGCCGTGGTCGTCTCCGCGCAGCTGTTGATCAGCTCCATCGTCACTGGCCTGCAAAGCGGTGTGCATGAGCCGCGTTGCCCTGGCCAGAGGGGACACACAGTCAGAAAGCAAGGCGGGACGGGACGCACCCGATGATCGCCTTGAGGTTGCTGTACCGGTCAAACTCCTCGCGGACGAAGCCCGCAACGGCCTCCTTGAACGCCGCCTGGACCTCCTCGAAGCAGCGCAGCGCGGTGTCCTCCCAGCCCTGCTGGAAGGCCTGGATGAGCGAGACCTTCGCCGCGTACGGCACGTTGCCCGGAAGCTCGCGCGTGACCGACCTGTGTTCTCGTCATGAGCGACGACGACCCAACCGCAGTACAACGAAGGAGGCCTGACGGACGTTCTGATATGCTTCCGCACGTCCTCCAAGTAGAGGACCGCCCGACCCTCCCCCATCCGCGCAGCGGCCCGCTTCCGACTTCCAGCCTGCGTCTCGAGCCAAACGTACTCCGACACGTTCCTCGGCGCCTTCTCGGCGTTCTCGTACGGGACGAACGGCGGGGCGGATGAACGCACCGCGTCCTTGAAGGTCTCGTAGATGCGACGCGTACGCTGCACGAGCTGCGCGGGCGTGCCGTGGACGCGCGCTGCGAGCCCGTGCGCGAAGCGCGTGACGAGCGCGAGGACGAACGCGGAGGGTTCGGTCGTGATCGCGGGCGGGAGCATCTCCAGGTGCGCGTTGCAAGTTTCGAGCTGCGTCGCGACCTGTTCCAGTAGTGTGGGGAGCCTGTTTCGACCGCGCACGGAGGGTGCCGTCACATCAGCATTCTGGCCAGAGAGGAAGCATAGACAGGAGAGGGGACGCACGATTCGCGGATAATCTGCGTGAGCAGCTTGCTGATCTCCTTCACAAGGTTGGTCGTACCGAGCCTCTGTTGTAACGACGCGTCCAAGCCCGCCCACGGGCTCGTGCGTTTGAAGAAATCAGCCTCGGCGTCGCGCGCTGCGGGCCCGGTGACGCCGCGTGCCCGTTCGTCGTCGTCCGGCTGGCGTGTGCAGTAGTACCCGTGCAGAAGGGGATAGCGCCGGCCCTCGAGGACGTCTAGCCAGAGTGTGCGCGCTTTCGTCGAGCCGGCGGTGAGAGTGTCGGGCTTGGTGAGGACGCCTGGACGATGAAGCAACTTAGGTTCAGTACGAGGGGTGGGGATGGGTGATTCGCAGCAGCATACCGATGGTGCGGAGTCCCTTCGGGTCGGCGATCTGGGCGAGCCGTGCGGCCTTCTGGTTCTCGATGTCATCTACCGAGAAATCGGTGAAATGTTCAAGTAAGTGCAACAAGTGAAGGGATCGGTACATACCGCTCATCGGAAGCGTGACGAGGATGAGACTGTTGCCTTGGATGTAGGAGTTGACCATGTCCTCTACGAGCTGCACAATCTCAGGTTCCGCGTTCTGCACGATTCCTGAGTGCGGTGCGAATCGCTAAGAAGTGCTATGTAGCCTAAAGCTAGCCCTTTCACTCACCCGGCAGGTCGACAAAGGATAGGTCTACGAGGTCGGGGCCGGTGAGCTCAACGCAAACGACGTTCTTGGAGAACTGGAGGCGGTTCTTGGTCTTGGCCCTCTTCGCATACCTTCCATCGAGGAACTCTTCCATCGGAACGTCCGGGTTGAGGGCTGCGGATTGGGCGCGGCGAAGGAGGGGCTCGACGTGGGTCTTGTCGACTAGCCGGATCCCAAAGTCGACTTCCTTGACCTCCTCGCATCTATCGCCGTTTTCGTCGTATTCATACCGTATCTTGACTTGGCAGGACCACCTGGGGGAATGTGAGAGGCGGCATTCCATAGGGCAACGGGTGCAAGTGCCAGCATCGCGGGGGACGCTGATCTGTCAGTGTGATAGAGATGAGAAACGCTCAGAGATGGCGGCAGGGAACATACACCGGAGATGGCTTCTACGAGACTGGACTTTCCTGCGCTTTGGTTTCCGATGACTACGATGCGCGGGAGCTCGAGGTCGATGTGTGCGCTGGAAGCGGGGTGAGGGGGGTAAAGAAGGAGAAAGGGGGAGAATAACGAACCCCAAAGCCCTGAGCTGGCCGACAAACTCGATGAGCTCCTTGGAGCTCTTACCGTAGTCCGAGTGGAGGAGCGTCCCCCGACTGGCGTTGTCCGGAGCTGGAGATGTTCCCGCCATGACAAAAGCGTGAAGGTGAGGGAGATCAGAGCGTCCGTAGCAAAAACCCTGCAGAGCGGCGAAAACAAGAGAACGTATGCAAGAGACGACGGCAGATGCAGACTACGAACAGAGTGTGTGTGCACGCGAATATCATTATTTGCTCAGCATTTATCCCAGCGCTTCGAGCGCTCGCTAAGTACGCGTCCACGTCCACGTGACCGCGACCCTCACCGCCTGTCGAGGTCAGTGATGCTTTGCGTGAAGACGACGGCGTCGATTGGGATCTAGATGCTCGCAAGGCAGGCATTCACGCATAGCCCCAGCGGTCGACGTTCAGTCACATCTCGTATTATTGCTATTGGTACGTACGGCTGAGGGGAGACTACAAGAGCGCATCGTCGATCTGCTAATAATACTATAATCATAAACACACAACGCGGAGCGAACAAGCACATTATACGCGGAAAGCAGCACTGGAGAAACACCAAACTCGAGAGAACAAGCGAACGTCAGTATGTGGTCAGCCACGCAGCAGAGCGCGGGCAGCAGCAAGAATCATGATACAAACCCCAAGGAACGCAAGCGCGGCGACTACACCTGTCCGCATCAAGAATCAAGAAGGCCGAGACACGCGCATCGTGGCCGGCCGCTCAACGCCCCCAAGTACCTCTCCCCCTGCCCCGAGACGGCCCAGGGATCCACGTCCGTTCGCTGTCGCCTCTATCACGGCCGCCCCAATCGCGAACAGGACGGTCCCGATCTCGGTCTCGGTCCCTATCCCTCTCTCGATCGCGCTCACGGTCCGCAGAGGGTCCGCGTGGCGCATAATACGGCGCGTTCTGGCCACCGCCGTTATACGCATGCGCTCCGTACGCGCCCGGCACTCTCAACGCACGAGGGGCGCTTGGCAGCGGACGCCCGGTGGCCGTGTTGCGGTACGACGCCGGGTGCAACGGTCGTCTGACGGGCGGGGGAGGAGAGCGACGAGGCGGCGGCGAGACAGCGCCGGCGTAGAACGAGCGCGGCTGAGTGGGCGGCGTATGTGAGCGCGGTGCGAGCGGTGGTGCCTTGGGAGGTGGAGGGCTGAAGATCTCCCCGTCCTCTTGAGACGACGGAGGTACCGCCGAGGCACGAGTGCCAAGCTTCGGAGAGGTCGCAGGAGGAGGAGTCCGACTATCTTGCCGATAGGACACTCGAGGGAGGGGTTCGGCGAACCGATCGCGAGGGGGCGGAGTACGCGTGCGCGAACGGTCCCCGGGCGAGTAAGGAGAGCGCGGGCGGGGAGCAACGAAGCCGTTCGGGATGCGGTCTTCGAGCAGTTCAACCTTGGCTCGGAGAGACTCAGAGATTCGATCGTTTATGTCTATCGAAGACCGAGGAGACGGACTGGTCTTTCTGGGAGGCGACCGAGGAGAGACAGGCGTAGGCGTGCGCGGACGAGGAAAAGACACCTCCATCTTCTCGTCGATAACTACGGGCGGAGATGGCGGGGATTCCTTCACCGGAACGACGGCCTGTTCCGCGGCATCCGGCTCTGGGGAAGGAGCGAAGGGGACTGGAGAAGGATCGATTGGCGGTGGACTCGGTGATCGGAGCCTCTGAATCTCCGAGGGTGCGATGGGTTGCGCATCGACGACCATGAGGACCTCCTGCTCGGGCGCTCGTACAGCTTCATCGACCACCATCTTGCTACCTGTATCCTCCTGGAGACCCGGCTCCGCAGCTACTTCAACCTTCGTAACCTGCTCAGGATGAGGACTCGATCCTTCCGCGTTCTCTTCTCCCACTGCCGCACCAGCGCCAGCGCGTTCACCCTCCGCACCCGTCTCCGGCTCCGAAGGCGGCAACGTAGACGCATCCATGACCGGGGACGCGATCGCCTTCTCCTTTTCCTTCTCTGCCTGCTCCTCACGCTGCTTCTTCTTCCGCATCGCGAAGTCCTTGAGAGACAGCTTCACCTTCGGCGGAGGTGGAGGGGGCGGCGACGGAGACTTCGGGCGCTCAGGCACAGCAGGCACGACGGGCGTCTCTTCCCGGGAAAGCTCGGCCGGCGCTTCAGACGACGGTGGCGGTGCAGGCGCCTCGCGGGGTTCTGCATGCACAGCAGGCAGAGACGGAGACGGCGGACGATCTGGAGGTGGCGAACGTGACTGAGGGCCAGCAGCAGGAGTAGGGAGAGTGGACTCGTTCAGGGGAGCCACACGGACTTCGTGGCTCTCTGGGTCAGGAACTGGTCCAGGATGGGAGGCAGGCTCGTCGGCCATCTGCACATCGATGACTGCCTCCGCCTCTGCAGGTGTTGGTACAGGCGGGTCCGGGTCAGTCTGCATAGCATCCTCCTCTTTCGGGTCCTGAAGTTGAGGTGGAGGAACCTCTACGTGTTCCCTGCTCTCCGCCGCGGCACTCAGAAGCGACAACGGGGACTGCACAAGAGGGGCCGAGAGAATGGGCTCCGGCGCAGGCGTCGCCGATGTCGGCGCCGGAAGCGCAGAGGCAACGGATGCAGGAGATGGCAGTCCCGCCTGGGCGGTGGCAGGCGACGGCAAACCCGTGCAAGGCACTCTCGGCGACACCTCTACCTCCTTTACCACGACCTTCGGCGACGCGGACTGCGTCTTCGTTGTCGACGCGCCAGACGCGCTTTTCTTGCGTTTCGCCGCCACGCTCTCCTTGCGCACCAGAGATGGCTGGAGCATTGCTGGCTCCTGGTCCACTTCCCTTGCTGGGGTCAAGGGTGTCACGGGCGTCGAAGGGCTGCGGGGCGCCGCGCTGCGATCTTTGTCCTTGTCTTTCTCCATCTCCTTAGGCTTGGGCTTCTCCTTCTCTTTCCGCGCCTTCGCCTTTGTCTTCGCCGCCTTCTTCGTCACCTTGTCCTCGGCAGGCGGTTGCGGCGAAGAAGCAGACTTCCGCTTGCGCACAGGCGGGGATGTCGTAGACTCAGAGTCCGACTGCGCCTGAGCCTGCGGCAGCGATTGAGGATTTGAGGAGGGCGAAGTAGAAGAGGCAGGAACGACCGGAGATAGGAGCGACAACTTGGAGAAAGACGCAGACGGCGACGCAGACGCCTGCGCGTCCGAGGACGAAGGGGGACAAAGAGACGTTGACGCGGAGGCAGGCGTGGACGTAAGCATGCATATAGCGGGAGGGTGGTGGCGAGAGTGGTTCGTCGACGCATTCGAGAGGGGCGGTGTTCGCGAGGGCGGAACGGGCGGTGGAGGCATGTCGCGCGAATCTAAATGGGTCCGGGTACGCATGAGCCAACACCCACACCATGAAGGTACCAAGCGACGCACCGAAAAGCGACTCCGCGCCCCCAGCCATCTTCACGTCCTCCGCGTCCGCGTCCGTAGCGCCGTTCGCGCGCATATTTGATTCTGCGAACGAAAGTCTTCGTCGCTCGTGCAAGCGCTCGGCGCTCTGTCGGATCCACGTCTTGCGCAGCTTGGGCGGGAGCTTCTCTTCTGGAGGCGAAGCGTCCCCGCTCTCGTCGTCCGTGTCCATCGCGTCCGACTGCGATGCTCGCGCGCGAGCGCCAGCTGCAATACGAAGGATCAGGCCCCGACCCAGCTTCAAAAGAAGAGCAAAACGTACCTCTTGCCCGACCCGCATCGGCATCGCTCTCCTCCGTAACCTCGTCCTCGTCCGCCCGCGCCTTCCCTTTCCGATCCTTGCCCTTAATCCTCTTGCGCGCCCTGACAGGCGGACTGAGCAAGTCGTCCGGGAACGACACCCTCCGCCCGCTCGCGCCTGTTGGCTCCCTATACTCGCGCGCGCGCGACGGGCCTGCCTCTGTCTCCAGCTCTGCCTCGATCTCAATTGTGGGCGTCTGCGGCTGAGGAGGGGGGACCATCTCGACGCCTCCCATGCCTCCCGAGAACGGTATCCTCTCGCGCGTCCTGAACCCCCTCTCCACGCCGATCAAAGGCCCCAAATCCACCGGCGCTCCATCCTCTGCATGCGTGCGCGCGTGGGCGTGATTAGCGGATGCCTTCTTCCCACGCGCCGCGGCGCTGAGCTTCTCCTTGGTGAACTGGGACGGGGGTGAGGGCGAGGGCGTGAGCGGCGTCTGGTTCTCGACGAATTCGGCCATGCGCGCGAGTGCGCAGTCGCGTGCCTTCGCGCCGCACGCGCACGTCGTGAACGTTGACGCGAGCGCGTGCAGCATCGACGTCATCTGGTTGCGGAAGTGCTGGACCTGGTGGGGACTGGCGGAAGCACGGAGGCAGGACATCAGCTAACAGCGCGAGCGCGGGAGAATAAAGCCGACGCGACGGCGTGGGAGACGTACGGGAATGCAAAAGGGCTCTCGATGAGCGCCGGGAGGTGGTGCACGACGTTTCCGTCGTCCCACTCCCAGCCGAGTACGACCTCCTCGTTGGCCTTCAGGTCGCGGAGCGCAAAGATGCCGAACGAGAGCGAGTCCTCCGCGGGCGCACAGGGTTTCTTGGAAGAGGAAGGGCAGAGTACGGGACGGATGACGGCGTTTGGCCGGCATCCACTGCGCACGAACCTGCTCTGGTCGCCTGTGAAGCGCGAGTCGAGCGCGACGTCCAGCGGAGGCCCGATAAGGTGCACAAAGGGCTTCGGCATGCCCAGATGCGCATACGCATTCAGTGGGTCGGCGAGGTAAGCTGCGGTGGAGATGATGGTGGAGGGATATGGGGCAATCAACTTGGAGGAGGGAATGGGCTGGGTAGCGTGCACGGCATACGACGGCGGACGTACCGATGTGCTGCCATGCGCGAACAGTGACGGGTAGGTTGAGTTGTTCGGGAGAGGTTGCAAGGCAATGGGCGGGTGTGACGGGATGGCGTCGGGGGTGAGCAACGCGGGCGTCGCGCAGCCCGGTGTGAGAGAGGTAGGAGATGGACTTATCGCAGTGACGCCCCTCCAATCTGCAGCGACTCTCCTCAGACGATCGCGCGCGTCGTCGGACTTGACGATGTCCTTGGTGATGTGGACGTAGGTCTGCTGCCAGGGCTCGTCGATGTCGACATGCTCGTCCTCCGCCTGGTGTTGGTGCTGCTGCTGCGCAAGGGCGGCGGCGGTGATGGAGGCGCGCCGCTTGCGCTTGTTTGTGGTGTGGCCGTGGCCCGCCTCGCCTGCGACGCCGCTGGGTCTGCGAGTTTTGCGCTCGACGCCGGGGCTGGCTCTGCGCTTGCCGTTGGTGTTGGCGGAGGCGGCGGCAGCACGCTGCCTGGCGCGCTGGATTTTGACGGCGCGGTCCTTGTCGACTGGGCGGGGGTCGCATAGCCAGCAGAGCCACTCGTCGGGGACCTGGTGCTCGTCGATCTGGAAGCAGGCGGCATGACACCAACGAGCACAAGCGTCGCAGGCGATAGAGAAGCCGTCGTCGTAGGAGAGGCCGCAGATGCAGTCGATGGTGTCTGAGCCGGTGGAAGAGTCATCGTTGGAGGCAGATGTTGGGGGCTGCTTGCGCTTTGCGGGAACTGTGGACGAGGTGGAGGCGGAGGCAGGCGCGGGGGGAGGGGGTTGAGGGATGGAGAAGGCGGCGGTGAGCCCGAGCAAGCCTAGCGCCGCTTCGGTAGCATCGCTGGGCATATCATCAAACAGCACAGCAAGGTCTTGTCGTCGTCGTCGTTGTCGTCGTCGCCGCCAGGAGAATTGGGTGGACGGGGGCGGAGGAGGGGATGTCGGATGGGAGAGGTGTTGGGAGGAAGACAGAGTCGGACTGGCCGAGTTCAAGCTCTCTCCCATGACAAACGCCCATAGCCACTGCGAACAAACACCCGTCAACACGCCCCTTGCCCCGCTTTGAGTTTCACCCATCCGAGTCCTCATCGTCGTTGCCCTCGTTCTTTCTGGCTCTCTGCGGGCTATTACAGTCTTTCTGGGATGCTCAAGTTTCGTATCGCTGCTTGCCCTCTTTCCGACAGGCTCGTCGAAGGCATGTCGTTCGGCCTGTCGATCCCTAGCTGCCGGCATCTGCACCTGCACCTCCTCGCGGCGCTGCTCTTCCACACTAGCTATGGCTAAGGCTCACGCTCCCTTCATTATGCTCGCCCTCAGCCTCTGCTCGAATGCTCCGTTCACTCTTCACCGGACGACAACAACACTTGGGCCCCCTCGGCGACTCGGTGTCTTGGGAATGTCCCCGCAATCAGGCTTGCTTCCTGCCTCCACTTCACGCAACTTGCTGTGCCCTCCATGCCTTACTGGATACGGTTGCCGTCCTAATCGCTCGCCCCGGAAAATTTACTGTACCGCAGCACGTCACCTTGCTGCCGTCATCCAAGTCACGTGACTCGCCCTTTCCTGGTCGCATCCTCTGCGTACAAGGACAACTCATGGGCATACCTTGCTCTGCGATACTCGGTGCCGCCTTTACGAGGACGCTTTGACGGTCGTAATGTGCGCGTTCTACTCGCCGAGCCATCCAAGGAACGTGGTAGCTTCCGCTGTGTACCGCGCGGAGAATGGAGCCTCGTGTCCGAGACAACTGCCATCCGTCCTTCAAGCTCGGGACGCCGCACTCTCTCATATTCCGCCGCTTTCTACCGCAGCGCGCGTGGTAGTGTCCATGTACGTCTGTTCGCTTCCCGAAGTTTGCAGTAGGGCTCTCCTGTACCGATTATGGAGGGACGCATGCGCGTGGGGGCCTAAATGCCGCCATTCTGGTATCAGAATTGCTCCGTTTCGTTGAGACGTGTCGTTGACCGGTGGGATGTAGTCGCCTCCAAGGTAGCCAGGTCGCCCTCATCCAAAAGGTGTCGCCGATCTCGTGATGCAGTATAGTCGGGTCGAGATTGTGCGTTTGATGAGGTGTTAGGTGGGTTGACAGAAGTTGGCCACTAGGCGATAATATCTGCAGATGTCTGGAGTCAAATTTCTAGGCCCTGAGTGCAGTCCACTAGACGACTAGGATGCGGAGGATATATTACTTTCGGATAGTACACACAGTATGTACTGTAGGACTGCTAGCGCTCCGTCACTACTCCTACTTCGGAAAGTGAGGTGTTGGATGCAATCAGTCCAGACGCACCTTGTCCACTTCGTAGCGCTGCGCGCTCCTCTTGAAGGGCCGTGCCAAATGGTTCATCCCTAGATGTCCGTCGTTACCAAGTTGGACTTCGAGCTGTCGTTGGCGACTTTGCGAGGAGAGTGCCACTGCTCCCAACACGAACAAACACACAGCCGGCTACCGGTCCGGGTCCTCGTCCATTAGCGCCCACAACATTTCCCTCGCAAGCGCCCAACGGACTCGCGGCACAACACTTGCTAGGTACAGCAGCTGCCTGCTCTCCGCTCTCTTCATACCCTCGCTGCTGGGCCCTGCGGTCTCTCTACCCATCTTCTTTTCGAGTCCTCTGAAAGGGACTCTCCGCCAACATGCCGCCCATGTCGTTCGTCGGACAGGTCACGAAAGTCGGGTTCATGAACAAGACCGCGACCGTCACCGTCTCCCGCTTCATCTTCCACCCCAAGACCGGCAAGGTGCGTTCCCGGCCTCACACCCGGAGCCCCGTTACTGGGCGTAGTCGAGCAAGAGAATGGGAGCTCATGGAGACGGTTCTACAGAGGCTAGAACGGAGCAAGAAGTTCCTCACGCACGACGAGGAAAACAGTACGTCGTCTCCTCCGCCTCCTTACTGCTACGCCGTGCGCGCTCACGCTCACGCTCGCCACGACAAGTTCTGCGCCCGGACGATACGGTGCTCATCCGGAACTGCCCACCGATCTCCGCGCGGAAACGCTTCAAGCTCGAGCGGGTGATCAAGAGCCCCGTACGGGAACGCGAGGAGCTGCACGCACGTCAGGCTGCCGAGGCGTACGCCGCCCACCACCAGCACCAGCAGCAACAACAACAAGAACCACCACAGTCGCATCCAGAGCAGCAGCAGGCGTAGGCGTGGGCGCAGGGAGGTGCGAGAGGAGACGGGACACGCGTGCGTACAAGTACAGCTACATTCGGGCCGCGCAGCGCGGGTACAGACACACCACGAGATATACGACTTCTACCTAATTCCCGCTCGGCGGTAATCACTCGAACGGGGTGGCGAGGAAGGAGGGAGAGGGACGGGATGTAGACGGGGGCTATGCGGCGGCTGCTTGCTGGAGCGCTGCTTGGATCTCGACGAGCTTCGGGGCAGACGAGACGGAGTTGTCGGGACGGGCGCACCAGAGCTGAGTGTAGCACGGAACACGCACCTCGATCTTTTTCTTTTCGGACTTGTCGCCGAGATCCTTGAGCTGCCCTTCTACCCGTTTGCTATCCGCGGCCACCCAATGAGGTCGAGCACACATCAGCAAGAGCAAGAGGGGAACGTACATCTCGCTCTTGATGAAGTCGAGACGGGTGTCGACGTTCTGCTTCGCCTCCGCCTGGTCCTGCTTGACGAGCACGGGCCCGACGAGCTTGTAGACCGTGTTCTCGTCCGTGAGGGACGCGAACTCCTGCATCACCGTTCAGCCAAAAGATGGACGCTGTGAGGCATATAAGGCGAGGCGCAAGACGGACCTTCTTCACGAGCTCGTTCTCGGAGAGCTGTGCGTCGAGTTTCTGGCGCGCCTCGACGGCGGAGGCGAGCTCTGCCTGGATCTTCTGAAACTCGGTCGACGCGGTCTGGAGCCGCTCTTGCAACGCCGCGGCCATCGTAGTTGTACACGACGGTGGTGAACAGGTGTATATTCAATCGAATGTCCGCTGGGCAAGTGTCCCGACTTATGTAGTGGTGACTGGCAATGCCTGCTCGCCTTGCGGGGCGCTGAGTCATCAGGCGCCCGCGATGAGCTCAGCGCTTCTGTGTGGCCCTCCAGGTCCAACGCGCGCGTGGGTCGCGCGCGAGCTATGCACCTTCCTCGTGCGACGCTTGATTGGCTTCTCTATGTTGTACCAGCCGTAGATACAATGTATTACGGTTCGCGTCATCATGATAAAGAGTACGCGACAAGGCGCGATGTACAGTAGCAGCGCGGTGAACTCAGGGTTCGTGAGCAGAAGCAATAGTTAGTTCGACAGGTGCTGAGCCTTCGAATTCCTCCGGCTGCTGCAATCAATGTCGCGCCATCGCCTCCTCCAGAGCCTTTATCTTGTCTGCCTTCCTGATGACTCTCAACTCTATTGGAGCCTCCCAGCTGCTCATCCAGTGGTACATTGGTCAAGGTTGGCAGCTTTGCGGGATCAACGATCATGCGAGTTGCAGCAGCCTTCGCATTGGCCTCGTCGTTCTTCCTCTCTTTCTCTTCTCGTTCTTGCGCTCTCCCGTAGGCAACTTCTATATTATGCTGGGCATGTACCTTTTTCTCCGCACTGCTTCATATTTGCTCCTGTCCTCCCGCCCCCTTCCCCGCTGTAGCTTTGAGCCTTTGGTTACATCGGAGGTAAACCCGATGGGTGTCGCGTCCGTCACGTGATCGTACCTGGTGCGCCAGTGGCTGAGATCTGCCCCGCGCCTAGTGCGTGTTCTTGCCCGACCTTCCGCGAGATTTTCAGCCTCCACACTGTCACGCGCCCCTTCGAAACTGCTCGCGACCTGCACAAAGGGTACATATGGAGACATCTACCAGTCTGAAACTATATACACACCCCTGTGACGTTCTCACCGGCCCTGTGAGGCTCCGTAACAAGCAGTTGAGCACCCGCTGTCGTTTGATTCTCTGCTAGATGTTTAGATACTATCCACTGGGTCTCATCCGCCACCTAGGCAGGACCTCGCTTGCAGAAATGCTGTTCTCAAACCGTTTGAAGTTTCGAGGCCCATGTCCTGAGGGCGGCTATATGCTCTACAAACATGTACAAATAATATAGCACTCGCAGGAGTTGCCAGTCACCATATGTAGACTGCACTCGTCTGAAGGCAAGCGTGCCGGCCAAACATCGCCAAACAACGTCCTGGTTCGCACCCACTGCCGAAATCTCGATTACTTTGTTGGTCCACCTGCGGCTGCACCTCTGACGCATGCCTCGAGTCTACTCTTGCCTTGGTCCTAGACTCAATACCAGAAAATGTGTCATATACTTTCTGCCCTGTCTAGCTCTGCGAAAGACCCACTTAACTGACAGTGCTTCAAGTTCAGGCTCTCCGACTCGATCAGACTGACTTTCTCAGAAGTACTCCTCGCCCCACTATTGGGGGGCTCGCATTTCCAGAGCCTAGAGTAGCAGTTCTCAACGCGAGCGCCCGCCCGCCCAGACATCCCATCTGACTCGGACTGGCGTGCGGCCGCGGAATGTTGGACGTACTGTGCAAGCTTAAGGACAAGAGCGGCTGGCTTGTGACTTGACAATACTGATTGCAGCGCTACGGCTGTATATCAGCAGTCGATCCTGCGGGAATTACAAACCAGAAAGGCAGTCCGTCGAGTGAGTGAGTGCGTGGTGAACGATTTCATACAGCTTGCCTGACTCTTGTCAAGTGTTGCAGCTGCTCATCGTACTGTAGTACACTGACAGGTGCGGCTACTCCTTGACCGGCACTGGAAGATGGTGGGGACGAAGCACAGCCTCGCGGACATCACGCAAGAGATCACCGGGGTCGACCGCGAGGTGCTCCTTTGCGCTGGCAGCCTGGATGCGGTCAGCGTTGCGTGCCGCGGTGACCACGCGCATGGAAGACGAGGTGTACTCTCCGATCGGCCTGACCGGGATCCACATGCCGACGATCTACGGCGAGGGCTGCAACGCGTTCCGAAGGCTCCAGGAGGAGGTTCTCGGGCGGATACCAGATCAGAGCATCTTCGTCTGGGGCACCGCCGTCCGGCATTCTGGTGCCCGGGCCAGAGCTGCGGTAATGTCGTGCTCAACACCTGACGGAACATCTGGTGGCCGCTCGCCACAGGGGCCTCTTCACGCCTTCACCAAGGCACTTTCGCTGTTCGACCTCCATCCGGCCAGCCGAGCTGGGCGCCATGCACACGGGACTGCGCGGTCCAGAACTGGACGTCACCCTCCCGCAATATATGCCTACAAGCCACGGCGTCCAGACGCGACTCCCGATCCTCTCGATGTTACCGCCTGCGTACGATTTGGCGATCCTAGCCTGCGAAGACGGTTAGTCGCCGCTTATAGCTCTCGTCCTGAAACCTGCTACTGTGACGGATGGCGACTGCGTGCGGCTCACTCACGCTCTCCTTGGATTCGCAGGTCTACCCCGCGCGCATGGGTTGCGGATATAGCAGACGGATATGGGAGAAGCTCGTCGCACGACGCACACACGAGGAGCAGGCTCAGCGGAACCTCGACAGAGATCGACACCTCCCCAAGTTATTCTCCACCGTCGCCCGACTCATCCCCCCGACCTGCCCAGGATGGATCGTGGACTCACTCGGCCTCAGCGACGTGAACTCAAAGTATCGTGATACGTACCTCGTCCTTGGGCGGGTACGGACGCGGTATATCGGCGTGCTGCCGAACTAATGGAGCCTCCCCGAGAGCCCTTGCTGCAACGTCGTCATCGCTCAGCGGTACCTCAACGCGCTGCCGGAGGCTGGCTGGCAGCCGGAGTTTCGGATTTCCAGGGGCCCCCTTGCGGTGGTCGTCAAGCCAGAGAAGTCCGAGACCGTCATCTACACTCTTGCCGGACGGCGGCGACTTGAAGTCTGCCCGAGCGGACGCTACGCGCATGGCAATCAACGTCGGGATGTGTCCGGATCCATCGCAGGCTGTCCCGCGACGTATCGCATACGACGGCCCAAAGCTGTCCAACACACGTCCTGCCTTAGCTCGCACCTCGGGCCTCGCGGTGTACTACCTCCACGTCCGGGTGTCCTTCGCGTATGGCGCCCTTGCGCCGCGCAGAGACGCCTTCCCCGCCATATGGGGATGCAATCGGTACCTCGCTCGAGAACCACCCGCACGATAGACAGCAGGGTCCAAGTCTTAGCAGACGCCCACGGTGGGGACGAGATTGCGCTCTTGTTCTCGTCATTCCCCTGTGGCGGCCGAATATCCGCCACCGCGACTCGGAAAGACGTCAACTTGGAGCTCAGGGTCAGGAAGTTTCTGCCGAGGCGAAATCTCGTACCTCCGCCATCTGCTTCTGGACACGATGGTGACGAGGTAGAAGGGGCCGACGGGGATGAGGAGGGCAAGGAGTCACTGTGCGGCGTGGTGCTGCTCGAGTGCAGCTTCTGCGAGACGGCGAGGAGGGCAAGGAGGACGAGCAGGGCAAGTTTGGGAAGGGAGGTGTCGAGTACTCCGAGTCGGAGGGAGGACAGCAAGCAGAGGACACGCTCAAGCGCACTAGTAGAGCCGCGAGTCGAATCTCTGCTTATTCAGGCGCTTTCTTTCTCGGTGCACTCTTTGGCCGTCCTCCCGGCCTCGGACAACGTTTGGGTTTTTCTGCCTCTAGTTTCGTTTCCGTCCCTTGTTATACGGCAGCACCCAGCCCGAGGCCAACTCTTACTATCCCTCTCGTTTAACAGCCTGATCACTTCCCTTTCAGTGGATATCAAATTGCACTGCCCATCTGACCTGAGGGCGCTCCGACCAGTCCAGCCCACGGTGTACGAGAAGTTCCCAGGGTCGTCAAGGAGAGTGCAGTGCCTAGTGCCAGGACACTTTTGTATCTGGCTTAGGCGGAGTTGTCGTCTCAGCTCAGTCAACCTCCGCCCCCCCTGGCTTACTGTACTGTGTGCCCAGTCCTGCGCTTCGTACCGCACTGAATCCGCGATGTGGCTCTTGGACACCGAGACTCTCAAGCTACGCTGGTTCCATACCCCGCCCGTTCTAACCGAGACACACCGGCCAGCCGACTCATATGCTATCCTCTCGCACGTCTGGGAAGCGGGAGGAGAGCAGACCTTCGAAGTGAGAACGATGATCACAATACACACGCGATGTGAGCTGACATGTGTCTTCCGACAGGAGCTCAACGCGATCACCGCGGCTCACAGGACGCCCTTGCCCACCCAAGTGGTCGAGCAACCTGATGATCGGCCGCCGTCTCTGATCTGGGACGACCCAAGGCTGTCGCCGAAAGTGAAGCGTCTTTGCGAGTGCGCTCGTTCAAACGGCTACCGCTACGTCTGGGACGATACCTGTTGCATCAACAAGGAGAGCAGCGCAGAGCTCTCCGAGGCGATCAACTCGATGTTCGACTGGTACTCCCCTGCGGAGGTGTGCTACGTCTTCTTGTCCGACGTCAGCGCTGCTCAGGATCCGGCAGAGAAGGATTCCGCCTTCAGGCAGAGCCGGTGGTTCACGCGGGGGTGGACTCTACAAGAGCTCATAGCCCCGGATGACGTCGTTTTCCTGGACCAGGACTGGAAACCACTCGGGACGAAGCGTAACCTGGCCAGCATCATCGAGGAGATCACTGGGATCGATCGCGGGGTTCTCTCTCACTCTGTCAACCTGGATTCCATCAGCGTTTCCCGTCGTATGTCATGGGCTTCGAAGCGGGAAACAACCCGGGTGGAGGACGAGGCGTACTGCCTTCTAGGCCTGTTTGGGATCCACATGCCGACCATCTACGGAGAGGGCCATAAGGCTTTCAGGAGGCTTCAAGAGGAGATCCTCAGGCGGATCCCGGATCAGAGCATCTTTGCCTGGGGCGGTGATTTCAAACATGGCTCTCCAGAGCCAAGTTGGTCCCGCGCTAGGGAGTTGGCTTTGCGGGAAAAACTAATAATGGATGACCTCAGTACAATATCAATGAGCGCTTTGGGGTCTGACGAAGAGCCTCTGAAATACCAGCGTCGCATACCTCAGACTCTCTTCGCAGCTTCACCCCGAGACTTTCCTGACGACGCATTCACTATCCGGCCCATCCCGCTTGGCTCCTTTCAACGCAGACTTGGGCGTTCTGGGCTGCGAATCGACATTAACATTGCCCTCCCCCGCTACACGATCACAGCCTACGGAGTTCTGATGCAACTCCCAATTGTCTCCATGTCACTACCTGGGTTCGACTTAGCGATCTTGGCCTGCGAAGACTCGGAGAATCGGCTTGTAGGCCTCGTCCTCAGACGCGATATGACTATCACAAGTGATGACCGGGTATTCACATACCATTGTGTCGGACGAGTGTTGGTGGTTTCAGGCGAGCTCATCGGTCCGTTCCTGAGGTTCACCTTCCCCGGATATCCAGAAATGTATGCCGATGCGGATAGCCTCGGCGGCGTCGAATATCGCGACACATGCATAGCGCTCGGGGAGGAATTCCTCTGGTTCCTCGGGTCCGGGCGCTGCGAGTCTGTCGCTAGGGTCCCGCTGCAGTGCAGTGTCCTCATTCCTGAGTGGTGCCTCTCATCTCTGAGTGCTGCTGGCTGGAAGCCAGCATCAGAGAGCACGGGAGCTCTGTCAATACTCGCACATCCTGGAGAGCTTCATGAGATCGTCTTCCAGCGGCATACTGGCAACGGCATCGACTCCCAGCCAGCCGAGGTACACAATGCGCTGCACATGACCATCTCCATCACCTTGCGCTCAAAGCTCCCACCTCATGTGCAGTCCTCAGTGATCGCGATCCTGTGGGCTCGTACTCTATCGCGGCGTACCTCGGCTCACAACGCTGTACTAGTAATTGCGCTCAGCTATCTCACCGTGACCGTGTCCTTCGTCGGCGGTTCCGGCTCCCCTTCCCAGCGACCCAACAATGCCCTGCTGCTTTGCGGGGCCACAGATCATGAGGACCTCGGAAACTACCCCGTGCTGTGGACAGATTCGTCGAAGTCGTGGAAGACACCCGACGGCGCACGCGAGATAGCGCTTTCATTTTCGCCATTGCCCCACAACACACGGTCTGCAACGGCTTTCGCGCAGGCGAGCGTGCTGATGGAGGTGAAGGTGTATTGAAGGTTCTCTGCACGAATACTGCCCCGGCCCATCCGGGATTGGAAGAGCCAAGTTCAGATCGGCGCCTCACATGAACGGTCCTCATTCTTCAGCCGTTGCGACCGAGCAAGGCGTCTCTCTGGAGGTCCGGTGTGCCGACTCGATGGGTCTCTCTTCGATGGGTCTGTTGGTGTCATACTCCTTAGGTGTCGAGAACGCAAGCCAAGAAGGAGAGGAGGGCGACGAGAACAATGAGAGTTCGGACATGAGCATAAAGGGGGATAAGCGCCACTTGCGCCACGAGGGCGATATGTAGGAAAGAGACGATCTGCAGGCTGTGGGATGACGAGTAGAGATCCAGAGGGCCGTCTCATGATATATTTTAGATCCGCGGCGATATGGCGGAACGATATATGTACACTTTCAACCGTATGACGTGCTGGAGCATTTTGACTGAGATGAATTTGTGTCTGAGTACACTCGCTCAGGGGCAGTATAGCAATCGAGTATGGATGTGTAGTCCAATCGGGAGTTACAATGTTCGGAAATAGATCTCTGCTATGGTATGAAGTTCGAGTACTTACACTACCACCAAGACCGTCACACAAACCTCAAATCGTCCTCCACCTGCCCTCTCTTTAACCATATCCCAATCGCCACGGTCTGTAAGCCGCCGTCGCCAGTGCCCGATATCGTGCTAACCTCAAGTCGGCCCTTGCGCAGCTTACTACTCACTGCAAGCCCCGTCACCTGCTCCTAGTAGAGAGGTGGCAGCCGTTCCCGAGGCGGACGTATTGACTCACCGGAGTCGCGGATGAGTATCTTGGCTAACTTTCGAGAAGGTCAAGGACACCCTTGGTGCGGATGGGAAAGCATGCTACACTCCTGGTGCTGGTGAGCAACGGTTAGTCTCTGTCCCTCAGATCACCGCCATGCACAGCAGCGGACCTGATCGTCAAGGGGATTTGGGCTGGGCTCGAAGACGGCCGTGGGAAAGGCTCATGGCGTCCTTCAAGTTGCCTGGCGGCGGGGGGATGGTCACCACGACTCGGATGATGGCTACGGATGGCAGCAATGTGATGGGCAGCCAAGCCGGCTGTGCATATCACGGAGCGGCCGCCCATGACGTGAGAAATCATACAGCTGGTCGCAACACACTGAGAAGGGCTCAGTGGCGGAGATAGCTTGGGCTCGAGAGCCACGCTCGCAAAAACGCTCGATATCGACTCATCTCTCGCCCCTCGTAGTGGAAGTACTAGTCGAGCTTCACAGAGTAGCTCCCCCCGGTCCTGCTCACCTGCTCTCCGTGCTGGTCGCACCATGAGCGTTCTCCACCCGAGCCTCCCAGAGACCCAAAGCGAACCTCCATCAGGAAAAATCCCCCGAGCGAAAGAGCGATAATTTGCGAAAATTTTCGCTCATTCTCCGCCTGAGCTTGTTATCGCTCCTTAGCTAAGTCCCCAGCTAATTAGCAGCTAATATCTTACAAATAGCGAATGTTTGCCAGTATTCTTCCCACTTTTCTGTATCACGCAGCTCGAGACACACTCATCACGCTCGAGGTAGGAGAACCAGTATTGATTCATACAAGCAAGGATGTACTACATCAGAAGTATAACTAGACAATCCCGAGTATGACTCGGAACGACCGCCAGTTCAGGCATCTGCGCTGTAATCACGACGAACTCGAACATAGAAGGGGTGTGATAGATTAGTACAAGCTACAGATAACAATACCTTGACGTACCGGAGGGATGTTTGTTGCACAGAGCGAGAGCTCGTCGAGATGCCATGGCTGTCACCAGTACCCGGATACAGGGCGGACTCACTGATGGGACCAGTCTTGCACTGCCATAGCTCCCCAGGCCACCGAGATGCTAAAGACGTTCGCTTAGACCGGAACACAGGGTTGGAAGGAGGGGAAGGAGATTAAAGAGACATTGACATACCAGGAGACACCGAGACAACCATGTTGACAAGGCAGAAGGCAGGATACAAGGTCCAGGAAGCCTCTCAGTACCAGAGGCACCCCGTAGTAGCCAGTGACAAGCAGCAGTGACGGAAGGGCACGTCCAGTCTACTGATATGCAGCAGTCAGCGAGACAGACACGAGAGGCAGCGCAGCCCAGGGTGAACCGACGAAAGCTAGAACATCAAGAGCAGAGACGACAGCCAGTGGCAAGTCAAAGAGTCAACGAAGACTGCAGTGCCAGATACCCAGAAAAGCGAGGGTAGACGAAGAGCACTTGAGGCAAGTTGAGTGATACAACACGACGCACGCAGTCGGACCAAGGGGCGAGCCACCGGACGGGGGTCGGTCTTATATATTCCGAGGCTACGTCAGCGCGCTAAACCCCACACTGCACGTGACCTAAACGGGTGGGCGCTTGTGAGGCACGGTACCCATCCTCGATGCAGCTCGACACCTCCTGCCAGTAATTCTATCGCACAAAGTCTTACAGCTCACCTCAAGGGCACTCCAAACGATTTAGAAGACGTAGTAGAGTTCGATTAGAAAGTATACGACACACTCCTGATAAGTGCTAAACAATGAGCAGCTTATAGACAGAATATACGGACATTTTCCTAAAAATAGCGGATGAGCGCTAATTTAGCGCTCATTCGCTCGGGGGATTTTTCCTGATGTCTCACGGAACACTTCTGTTCCGAGATCGAGCGACACGTTCACGGGTCGCCTAACCATACCACACTCATCGAAACCGTCAGCGCGATCTTCGAAGCTCTCGATGTCGCGCTCGAGGAGACGGCTCCGCTGTACTCCCGCCAACCGACTGCAGCGGTACACGTTCAGATCCTTCCAGGTGCCATGCACAGGTAAAGACGGGAACGTTGCTGGCCTACTCCAGAACGTCGAACTGCAGCTCCGAGACCTCAGGACAAGCATCAGACAGTACGCTGCATCCTATCCCGTGCACTCGCGCGTGTGACTGCCAGTGTTGATGCTCACGGTCATGCCTGCTAGCCACCACCCGCGCGAGGCCTCAGCGAGCGCTCTCAATACCGCAATGCAAACCCTCATACACAGCTCGCAGCGGGACTGGTCGCCGCTCGTCATGGGGTGCTGTGAGAACGTTCGAGGCGTCCTCGTCCGACTGATCGACCAGATCGTTGACCAGTGCTTCGGTGACGCTCTCGAGCGGATGGCCGTGGCTAGGTACGTCCTGCGAACCTTCCCCAAGAGATACCACTTTTTTTCAGGCTGACCTGCCGGCATGGACAGTGTAGCCACATCGCTCCTCCATGAGCGTTATCGCACGATCTGCGAACAGCTCGCCTTTGTGCTCCAGTACGAAGCGGACCCGCCCGCTACGAGGAGTACCGAGCTGTTGTCCCTGCTACGTGTAAAGCACCTCGGAGTGCTGGAGGAAGCGTTAGCCCGAGTCGGTGAGCAGGACCCGACCCTAGTCGCTGGGGAGTGTCAGCTTGCGAGGTTGAGCTTGTCGAGTGTGCCTGCTGCGAGTCCTTGCGGTGGGGAAGAGCACAATCCCAGTCAGCGGAGTCACTTGCTTGCTATACATCGCGAGGACAATACTCTTCCTGCCAGCTCAGCGACAGTAACGGCGACGGTCGACTCGGAGGGAACCGGGAATGAGGCTAGCGCCCCTTCGAGTCCCAAGGCAGAGAGCGGACCTAATGTAGCGGCGATGGCAGATGCACCTGCTGAATCACCCCGTACGTGCCCATCGTAGTCCGTGTCCACTCCAGCAGCAGCCACGTTAACGCGGCGTACTCCTAGCGTCCGATTCACCTTCCCGGATCGAGTCAGAGCAACCAGCCAAAAAGCGTGAAGGCAAGTTCGACAACGATGACGAGGTAGAACAAGAAGAACTCGGGAGCCCGACGAGGCGCGTATACACCCATCAACAGGCTGGTAGGCGCATCTGCGTTCTTCCTCGACGAGGCGGCAAGAGCGCCCCACCGCTGAGCGTGGAGGAAGAGTCTGCACGAGAAGTGGGAGAGATCCTCGCTAAAGATCCAACGTATGCGATGCCCCTCACTGGAAGCCTCGGTGTGAGCCCCGAGCTAGATGTGGTCATCACGGAGTACGCGGAGGAGCTGGCGGCTATGACTGACATTGCAGCTTATGGGGATGTGTCTCGCATGGTATGTACACTACGATATGTCTGCTTGGAGAGACGGCTCCTGAGCGTGTATGGGGTTTTGCTGACCTGGGTGGGTGGATGTTGCATTACAGCGACTCTTGGACAACTTGCAGCATGTCATCGACCGCCATATTCTATACGCATTTTCGGAGGGCCTGTGGACGGCATTCAAAGACACCCAGAAGCGGATACCAGGGATGCCCTTGAGGAGCGGCAATTCAGTGGGATGGTGAGATGGTCTGACTAGCTATAGTTTGGTTTACTACTACTGTTCCTTCATAATTCTGTGACTTTCTGGCTGAGGAAGAGCCATGGTCAGTTGTGTGCTCTAAGGATTGCTGATAGCATAGTATGTGTGCCACTGCTGAGCATGATTCCACTGCCGTCCCATCCTGCTTCCATGAACATCTTGCAGTGCATCATCAAGAAGATCGGAGCTGCTCATAGGTCTCATCCTCAAATGCCACAGCGTCCTCCCAAGTGACGTTTGCGTGCTGTCCTACATATCCATGAGATGGGTGACAATGTACCCAGCGAGCGAGCTCACTGGGACTCGGAACACTAGCCGCCGATCAGTGGCTACTACCTCCTCTGATTCACCCAAGTTCTGGACCTTCCGAGATTGTATGCGGCTGTGGACGGCTGCAGTACCATGATACGTGGGTGGTCCTGGTTAAGGAACAGCAGCTCTTGTACGCCGACTTGTTCTCTACACCCCAGACATACAGGATTGTCATCCCGGGATGGTGCTTCTCCGAACTGAAATCACGCGGGTGCAATTCAGACTGCGACTCCGGGGAAGACCTATCCATTGCCGTCAACAAGGGCAAGCCTCACAGGACAATCTCGCAATTCGTGGCTCAGCAGGGCATTCTGCTGGAAACTCGGGTGATGTGGATTGGGGAGCTCTCTTCTGTAATGGCGCTGCCGTTACACGAGCCTCAAGACTTGTTCCGGCGCCTGTGAAGACCCAATTAGCGAAGTGTTTATATCTGTTTGTAGTTCTATGGACCCCCCGCCTCGACCAGCGTATGGTACACTCCGCGCCACAAGTGTGTAGCGTGGCCTCGTCACTTATATGCTGGCCCTCGCCGTTCTGTACCCTCGTCGAACCAACGCCGTTCTTTCACGCATCTGGCTCCTCGCTTGCCTCGTCTCGCTCTGTCTGCCCGAGCTCGGCTTCCATCGTAACGCGCTCGCCCTCTCGTGCTCGCCTCGTCTCGCTCTCGACACGTGCCCTTACAGTTTGGTTCAACCGCCAAACCCCTATCCAGACGACTTGTCCCTAGGTCTGCCCCATAGAATTTGGACCCATTCGCAGACAACCGGTATTTTTCTCGTCCTCGATTCTCTCGTTAAGCGCCAAAAGCGCTCGTATTCTACTAACAGCATAATTTCTACCCAATGTCTTTCTCAGGTACATTCGACGCCTCCAGGATGGAATCCTAGGGCGATCCGTCGTCCGCAGGGCTCCCCTCAGAGCCCAGCGCGTCCTCCTCGGGCATTATGGACGACAACTCGCAGCCCGGTGCGGTCTCTCAAGTGGAGCCCCAACCTGCTGCCCCTGGCGCCCCCGATTCGTCTGACATAGCAGCCATGCAGCAGCTTCTTGAGTCCGTCGTGGCTCTCGGACAATTGACGGTGACCCAGCAGGAGATGCAATGACTCCAAGGCCGCGCCCTCGAGCTCCTCGTTGACCGTCTCGAACACAATCCCATAGTTGTCAACCCGGCAGCGACCTGGACAGCGCCCTCCGCCTCGAACTACAGGACCATGCAGAGGTGATCGCCCTCGGCATCGTCTCTGTACCGTACCCCGTCATTCTGGGTATGGATTGGCTGCAACACCACAATCCCTCGATCGACTGGGTAAAGCGCAAGCTTGCGCTCTCGTGCTGCGGCATGAACCCGTCGTTTGTGTCGGCGCTGGGAAAAGGCCTAGGCCTTGCACCTTCGCCGTCTTTTGTTTCCTTCCTCCACTCTTGTGCTTTGACAACGGTCGGTCTAGGCTTAGGTCTTAACGGCCGTGTCCTCTTGCCCTCGCATCCCGACAACATCACGTGCTCTGATCAAGCGACATGTGCGCCTGCTTCCCGAGGCATCTCGTACCTGGCTACTTCGACAATTCCTTGGCATGCCCCTCGACTCTCGCTCCCCTCGCTCCCTCGTCCCTCATCCCCTTGCTCTTCACTCGCGTCCGACATTGGCCGCGGTCAAATCGGCGCACCACCACCCGCTCCTCTCTCAATTCCGCCCCCGTCTCTTGTGCTACCTGACTCCTCATTCGACACTGTTGAACTAGGCGCTTAGTAATAGCAGCATAGTCAACCAGTCGCACTTAGTCATAGGTGCTGACACACGGACAATAGAGTTTGTGGCTGGTAGATACTGGATAGTTCTAGCACAGTCACATGTACAAGTAGTATATAAGACCGCTCTGTAGGAGCGGATCTCTAAGTCGCTTTCTATCCTCAACCACTACGTGTGCCTCTACCAAGTGCTCCACAGGTAAGCTGAGCCTAGCGGGCTTTCCGCTGCGTGCCAAGCCCTGCTCAACAGGTTATAAGCCCTGCTTGATGCCTGAGCATGCACCCTCGTTGGCTGCAACTCGGTGCTCGCAGCTCAGCCTGATCCCGACATCGCCTTTTGATGGCTCGACGTCGTGGAGCACAGCGAGCGCCTTTGTGGCCGCTGCTTGACACTGTGCGCCCACTGTGGCTGCCCGTTGTCAAGGGAGCTGTCAGCATTGCTGCATAGCGCCGCTATGGCCGCTCTCATTGCGCATGGACATATGCTGACTGTCTGTCTCCACAGAACTCCCTCCATCTTCAACATGTCCAACCAGCTCCAGCACATCGTCCCCGTTTTCGATGGCTCCGGCTACCAGCGCTGGGCAGACCTCATGAAGGCCTACCTTCAGCAGCAGGAAGTCTGGATCGTCGTCAACCCTCCTCTGGGGTTGGGTGCCCCCACACTCACCGAAGATGGCTCCAACCGCGGCGAAGTCCTTGCCTGGGCTCAAGCTGAGTCCAAGGCTCAAGGCTCCATCCGCCTGCGCCTCAACCAGGAGGTCTCCGAGATCGTCAAGGACGAGACCACAGCAAAGGGGCTCTGGGACGAGCTCAAACGGCTCTATGGCAAGACGTCGGCCATGGGGACCTTCAATTTCTTCAAGGCCGCCATCAACACCCGTATCCCCGCCAACGAGCACCCTGGCCCCGCTATCGCAAAGATCCAGAGCAATCTGGATCGACTCGTGGGCCCCGGTCTCAACATCTCAGGCAACCTGCGCACCCTCATCATGTTGGGTGCCGCACCTCCGCGCTACGAGACCGCTATCCAGCTCTGTCTCAACGACTATGAGCTAGCGGAGCTCACAACGGGCAACGCGCGGGAAGCCCTCGTTGCCTCATGGGAGGCGACGAACGGCAAACAGCGCTCGCAGCAGAGCACCGGCCCCCAGGCCAGTAAGCTCAGCGCGATCAAGCGCAAGGGGAATGACCCCAACTTCTCGCAGCAGCAGCGCTCCTCCGGGCAGCAGCAGCAGCAGCAGAAGAAGGCCAAGCGCGGCAAGCGCGCCGTCAAAGGCGGCAAGGGCAAGGAGCGCGACGATGGTCATCACGACCACGCGCACCTTGCATCCACGGTCACCATCACCATCGACCCATCCGTCGTCGACCCTCGCGCTCTCTTGCGCAAGCCGGTCCAAGTCAACGGTCCTGAGGGGGAGTCTAAGTACCCCACTCTCAAGCGCGCCTTTGGTCTTGCTCGCGAGATCGACGTCACCCCCTCCTTCGAGACTCTTCGGACTCTCGAAGACGTCGTTCGCAACGACAAGGGTGAAGGCAGCAGCCGGATCGTCGAAGTAGACTCGGACAGCGACTCGCACACGTCAAAGCGCACTCGCCTCTCTCTGGCTGAGCGCATCGACTGGGTCAGCAACGTCGACCTTGGTGAGGCGATCGACCGCCACCTCAACGACGAGGACGCCGACGAGGACTACGACGTCGCAGTCACCCCAGACAGCGACATCGAGGACGAACTCGCGCGCGCTGCCGGACTCGATGAGCAGTACTACGAGCAGATGAGGTCAGTACCTTGCCCTCACTCTTACAAACAACACGCTAACGCGCTTTCTATAGCTGCGGCAACTAGCGTGGGGGAGCATAGTTTACAGTCTCCTGTTTGTATAGTAGCAGAGAATCTATGTCAGCATTCGCGCTCGTTCGCTGAGTGTGCTAGATGTAAGGGCAAAGGGAAAGACGTCTCCATTTCGACATGGATGCTCGACTCGGGAGCGTTGATGCACTTCACGTATGAGCTCGACGACTTCATTGAGTACGAACCGCTCAAAGAGTTCATACCGCT